>JAJJMC010020101.1:777252-839727 GCA_023531435.1 Papaver californicum
TCTTGCCAACCACTCATCCCTGCATTTGCAACTTCAATTGTTAGATATGTTACCAATTTTTTAAATAACTAATTTATTTAATTATTAATTAGTCAAAAGAAAAATAAATAAATAAAGTGATCAATTTAGTGGGAAGTTGCAATTGATCAAGGCAACTCCCCATAACTCTCTCCACTTTAGAAAACCACCCCACTTCATCCTATCATGCCAACTACTCTATGATGGCTAGAGTTAGTATATGGGAAATGATAGCAAAAATAAGGATTAAGGTCACCAAATTCACTCTCATATTAAAATACACCATCTAAGTTGAGGAGGAGGGTTTGGAACCAAAGTTCTAATCAAGTGATCATATAAAGCATACTCAAGGATTAAGCTTTCAAATAGCAATGGCTGGAGGTATTTATAATTGATCTCTTTTGCTTCCGCTTTTAATTATAGTATATTCATTTTGTTATTAGAATATACATAAAGATAAATATTTAGGTTTTACATTTGGTATCAGAGCCTATAATCACCTCTGCCTTGCTTGCTATGAAATTATTTTGTTGATGAGTTTTGATTCCAATAATCTTTCATAAAATTAATTTGCCTGTTAATATTTTTTCAACCGTTGGTTAGGGCTGGATTTTGATTACGTCTTAGTCGAGTATCTCATATGTCTTCTCTTAAATTTTGAAGACAATCGGACACTGTTAAGGCTCCGAATAGATTGATTTTCGGAACTGTATTTCTGGAAAATTCAGATACCATGTGGTACCGAGGAGCTCTTGTAAAAAATTATCCAACCGTTAGATGTTTCTCATAATTTAACTACGTATGATACCTGTTGTTACAATTGTCCTGTAAAAATTTCAGGAAGATCGGACTCCGTTTAGTACCCCATAACCCTGCTAGACCAAACTGTGTCAGTAGAGAATTATGTTGAAATAAGGTTTATTGAATACCTTAGTCTGGAAATTCCAGCAGTTAGAACCTGCTGAAAATTTAATATGTTGTAGTGTAGGTTCTTATAAGTTTTCAGGTTGAATTTCATAAAAATCAGGTAAGTGTAACGTCACTCTTTACCTTTAAATGTTAGTTTCAGTTTTGTGCTGAGATTATGTCTTTGATCAAGTAGACGATAATATTTACTGTTAAATTGCCAGTTTACATTAATTAGTACATACAGAGACTTGGTAAACATAAACGAGATATTGTGAGCATTTCTGAAAGGTTATATTTGGGTGACATTAGAGAATATAGTTTTGCAGAATATATTTAATTTAAAAACTAAGGATGTTTATGTTCTGTAGCTAAATTAAGGTATCGGCCAAACCCCACAGTGATAAGTTTATGATGCTTTTAAACTCGAGTATGAATTCGATTTTACGGGGTCTAAGTGAACTATTAGAGTGATAAAACCATTGAGTGCACATACAATCTTTAATTTTTCACATGGTGATTTTGTCCTCAATCACATACAGGCATAGAGAGAATCATTTAAATATGTATGTATGCTCTAATAGTATTTGTTGCCATGTGAAATGGTTATAAATAAAACCATTAGGATTGTACATGAACAAAGATTAAAGAAATATGTCAAGTGATTTAATAATTTTAGTAATTAGAGAGTAGCCACAGCATCTCTAGTTATTTAAAATTTTCTTAAGAAATCACATGTGGAAACTAGACATAAATTTGTAATTAATCATACATAATATGATGAAATATGCCCACAGGAAATTTTATTATATTTGTATGATTAATTGGGGTGAAATATTGAATTATGTTTCTTAATCTACCCACAGGAATTAAGGAATGAATATGGTTTAATAGTTTCATCATGTAGTTATGAATCTAATTTGAGTAGGACTTTAGCCCACAAGCAAGTTTTATGTCACTAGATTCATATTTTTTATACATGATTTGCATTGGTAAATCATGATTAAGTTTAAGTCTCAAATTTTTATTTATAAGCATGTATATATTTTTCTTTGCAACGATTTTAACTGGAAATATTTCTGATGTCAATTGTGACATTCCTGAATTAAAGGGTGATAACTATAAGGTGTGGAAAGAAATAATGCTTTTACAAATTGGGATGAATGGATATCGACTATGCTATTCGGAAAGACGAACCACCTAGCATAACTGAGACTAGTGCTGTAGATGCAGTTGATCTTTATGAAAAATGAGATCGATCTATCGTCTCTCAGTTATGTTCATAAAGACCAAAATTTGTACTAGTATTCGGGGTTCTGTCGATAAGCATACTAAGGTTAAAGATCTCCTTAAAGTCATTGATGAGCACTTTGTAAGTTCTGACAAAGCTCTTGCTAGCACCTTAGTTATGAAGTTTTCATCCATGAGACACAATGGGTTTAAAAATGTGCGTGATTATATCATGAGCATGAGGGATAGTGCGGCCCAACTTAAGGATTTGGAAGTTACCATGTATGATTCTTTCCTAGTTTATTTCATTTTGTGTACTCTTCCTCCACAATATGGCCCCTTTTAAGATATCTTATACACACATAAGGATAAATGGTCAATTAATGAACTTATGACCATGTGTGTTCAAGAGGAGGAGAGATTGAGGATAGAAAAGGGCGAAAACGTGAACCTTACTATTGCTTCTTCTTCAAAGAAGAAAAGGGATCACGTTAAGGAAAAGGGAAAGCTTTCAGCTAACCAAGCATAAAGAAGGAGTCTTCGTGTTTCTTTTGTAAAAAAAAAAAAAAGGACACATGAAGAAGGACTTCATTAAGTTTAAGACTTGGCTTAAGAACAAAGGTAATTCTCTAGCGTTTGTTTATGAATTTAATATGGTTTATATTAATCATAATACATGGTGGATTGACTGTGGTATTACAATCCATGTTTCGAATACCTTGCAGGGTATGACAAACCTAAGGAAACCAACGAGAAGTGAACATTACATTTATTCAAGCAGTCAGATGAGTTCACATGAGGAATTTGTTGGGACATGCAGTTTAATTTTAAGTAGTGGTTTTATTTTGCATTTAGAAAAGATATTTTATGCACCAAGTTTCACTAGAAACTTGATTTCAGTTTCAAGACTTGTACCTTTAGGAATTTCCTTTAATTTTTCAGATTCTGGTTTCAGTATTCTCAGAAATTCTGAAGTTATTGGTTATAGTATTTTGTCTATTGTCTTTTCTTACAAAAATGATATCACTCATAGTTCTATGAATGTTAATATTGGGTTAAAAAGATGTATTATGAATGATGACTCCTCAATTTTGTGGCACCGGAGATTGGGACATATCTCTATTGAGAGAGTTAAGAGATTGGTCAATGATGGGGTATTTGGTACTTTAGACTTTACTGATTTTGATACTTGTGTTGGTTGCATTATGGGAAAGCAAACTAACAAACACAAAATTGGTGCCAGGAGAAGTTCAAACCTATTAGAGATCATACACACATACATTGTTTTGTCCAGACATAAACGCTAATAATCCGAAATACTTTATCACCTTCATAGATAATTATTCGCAATATATGTATCTTTACTTGTTTCGTTCTAAAGACGAAGTTTTGGATGCCTTTAAATTATTGAAGGTTAAAGTAGAGAAACAATGTGGTAAGCACATTAAGATTGTGAGACCAGATAGAGGTGGAGAGTACTATGGTAAATTTCTTCATAGCACTAGAATTGTGGAATCAAGAAATGCTAAATTTCTTGAAAATGACTTGATTAGTGGGAGTGATCAATTTCAGAAAATTGTTCCTGAAAAAGATAATGATCAACTTCCACCTACTGTTTCAAGTGACAAGTTGATTGTCAACTATTCCTAGTGACTATTTAGTGTATCTGCGAGATTCGGATTGTAATATTTGAGCCGATAATGATCTTATGTTATTTTCGCAAGCCATAAATCTACAGATTCATACTTATGGATCAATGTATATACCTTAAGATCAGTGGGAGACCTTAAGTGATGGATCAATGTATATACCTTAAGTGTAGCACCCATTGTAAAAGATGATTGGTTCAGTTTGGACCAATTCCCAGGAATGGCATTGAAAGGGAACAAATGAAAAAAAAATGTTCCATATGCTTCAACTATTGATAGCATTATATATGCTCAGGTCTATACTAGACCCGACATTTCATATGTCGTTGGAATATTAGTAAGACATCAGAGTAACCCAGGAATCGATCACTGTAAGGCTGCGAAGAAAGTATTGAGATACCTTAAGGGTACTGAGGATAACATGCTTATATATAAACGAACAAATAGTCTTGAAGTAGTAGGCTAAGTTCGTTTCTTGTTTTGAGAATGCCTCACATGCTGTATGGCTGAAAGGCTTCATATCTGGGCTAAGAGTTGTTGACTCTATTAGCCGACCATTAAGAATGTATTGTGAAAATTCAGTTGATGTTTTATGGCTAAGGATAATTAGAGAGGAAGTCGAAGTAAACACATCGACGTAAAGTATCTAGCCGTAAAAGAAAGTGTACAAGAAAAGAGTGATCATTGAACACATTAGCACTGAATTGATGATAGTTGATCCCTTGACTAAAGGCATGCATATTAAAGAATTCAAGGATCATGTATTAAGGATGGGACTTGGTCCTATTATGTAGTACATTCTTTATGTTTTTTCTGAAGCTTTCATTTAGTTGGATTATTTCTCATTTGGAATTATGTACGTACTTACTTTAGTTATTTGTTGAGAAATATTATTATAGTTTGACCTAGAGTAAACATATGGTTTACTCATTAAGTTAAGTATGAGTGGTGAAAGACTAAGTATATTTTGATACATGGAAGATTAATTCTTGCTCTTAAAGAGGATTAGTCGCCATGATCCGTATATGAAGTCTCTCGTTAAATGGATCAAGTGGGAGAATGTTAGCAATTTTTTCAATAACTAATTTATTTAATTATTAATTAGTCAAAGGAAAAATAAATAAATAAAGTGATCCATTTAGTGGGAAGTTGCAATTGATCAAGGAAACTCCTCATGACTCTCTCCACTTTAGAAAACCACCCCACTTCATCCTGTCATGCCAACTACTCTATGATGGCTAGAGTTAGTATATGGGAAATGATAGCAAAAATAAGGATTAAGGTCACCAAATTCACTCTCATATTAAAATACACCATCTAAGTTGAGGAGGAGGGTTTGGAACCAAAGTTCTAATCAAGTGATCATATAGAGCATACTCAAAGATTAAGCTTTCAAATAGCAATGGCTGGAGGTATTTATAATCGATCTCTTTTGCTTCCGCTTTTAATTATTGTATATTCATTTTATTATTAGAATATACATAAAGATAAATATTTAGGTTTTACAAGATACAAATATCCTGGACACAATCCTGTTGTGGCATACCCTCCTTTACTAGTTGTGAACAACACAGTATATTAATAAAAATCGGATCGACATACCCTTCGTCAGTTGTAAACAGAACCTCTTGGGTAACTCCATTTGCAACATTAGTAACTTCTCCCCTGAAAAAAACAAAACAAAAACCAAATTTAGCAACACATAATCAAAGTTTATATCACTAAAAAGCAAAATCACAGAAGATTATGGAGAGGGTTTGAATGAATTACCTTTTGAAAGGGTTGTAGAAAGCCGTAAGTTTTTCAGCAACACCAAGTGCTTCAAGAGTAATCCAAGCATTTGGGAAAAGAGTTAGAGAACCACCAGTAACTCTAAGCTCATTAGCTCTCTCTAACAATAAACTATTCACTCCAACTCTCTTTAGTGCTAATGTTGTTGCTAAACCTTCAACCCCACCTCCAACTATCACTACTTCTTCTCTCATCACAACATTTTCCATCTCTCAATTCCTCTCTTGCTAAATGATATTCTTGTAATGTTTGTTTCTTGATCTCTTGTTTGTACTATGGAAGTTGCAGAAATGTTGTCCTAATTTATATCACAGTACTAGTTTAAGGTGATTCATTATTTAATCACATGTTTGTGTGTACTTTTTGAAGCTTCCGAGTGCAAGCAGAATGATTGACTGAGGATACTTGGTCATTACGGGACTTGACTATCTACATTCTTCATTCTAATTTTGAGTGGTAAAATCATTGAAAAGTCAGGTGCCAAATGGAATCCCAAGGCTATTTTTTACCTGGTTATTTTGAGGGTGACAAAAAATTATTTTGGAGCGACTATTAAAACAAAATAATGTCATTGTGAAGTAATATTAATATATCCCTTATCCATATATTTTCTATAATGGCTAATCTACCCTTACTTAATTAATATTAATTTTGATTAATTAATTAATTAATTTGGTTATAGTTAGTGTTAGAAAATTATTTGAGTTAGTTTTGGAATAGAAATCGAGAGTGTTTTAGATTGATTTTTTTGAGTTATAGTTTTGCACAATCGGTAGGTTCGTGATTTTTATTCATACCAATTGTACAATCGGTAGTTTAATGGAGTACCATAACTACCGATTATAGGTGTCGCCCCAAATTGAATTTCTCAAAACTTCCAAATTTTCTAACTCTTCATCTTTCACAATCGGTTGGAATTGAAAATTTATATCTACCGATTGTAGCCTGAATTGAATTAAACTTTAAATTTTTAAACTTTGTAATCGGTAGTTTAAAGATCAATTTTATCTACCGATTATAATGGTTTTCTTGTCCATGACTTTTCTTGCCATAATCGGTAGTTAATGAACATAAATAACTACCGATTGTGGATAATCGGTAGCACGGGAAATAAATAACTACCGATTGTACGTAATCGGTAGTTTAGAAACATAGTTATCTACCGAATATGCCGATTTTACTTGACATCAAACTTCATAAAACAATTCCAACATCCGAAAAAAAACTTGTTCAAATAAACTTATTACATATTTTTCATTAAACTTGTTCAAAAAAACTAAAAACATCCGAAAAAAAACGAAACAAAACACATCGTAGAAATTCTCATGAAATTCTTCCACTGCTTGTTACTCTCGACTTGGTCCTAGTTTCAACCCGCTTCTTCTTCTTCTTCTCGTTCCCCTTAGGATCAGCAAAAACTTCATCATCCTGAACTGGACCTATATATTCTCCAGCTTCATTGTAGTATGGATTTATGCCTGAGAATCCCTGAAAAAGAGTCGAGGTCAAAATCCGGATCAGCCGCTATCCTTCGATTCATTTCTGCCTCAGATCCTTCATCCAAAGATGAAATATCAACCCAATTGAAAGGATTGTCAGGACCGTCCCACCAACAATTAGGATCCTTCATCATTTTTGAGAAATCCGGATCGTCCAGCATCATTTGATATATTTCTACATCAGAAACTCCTTTCGGCAAATTAAAAAGAGGACGAGAAAGCAATTCAGCCTTTCGAGCAGGAGAAAGACTTTCATCGGAATCATCTTCATCCATAACCCTAATGAACATACCCAAACATTGATTATTAACTAACTACACAATAGCTATTATAAAAATAAACAAAAGCACACAATCGGTAGGTCGTGTTTTTAGTAAATATATGATTGTATAATCGGTAGATAAAACTATGCAATACCTACCGATTGTGCATGATGTTCTTCAGAAATGATGAACTAAAGGCACAATCGGTAGATAAAGTTCGTCAGATTTCTACCGATTGTGTGTTAGACAAAAGTCTATAAACAAGAATTATCATGATTTCTTCAAAGTAATGACTAAAAACATAAAAGTTGGATGTAACTTACTTTTCCTTTCCCTTCTTTGATTGGGTAGGAACATTTTTTGGTCGGAGTGGAAGTTCATCGGAATCGGTTGACGAATTGATGTCAATGATTTTGAACTCCTCTATCACCATCTTTTCCTTTTCCTTCTTTGAATGTTTAGGTAAAGATTTTGGAGCCATTTTCAATGGAGAATGAGAGTAAAGGGAGTAGAAGAATCGGTAGAGGAAAAGAAATGGAAAAGGAGGTTGTTTTAGTTGAGAATAGGTAGAGGTAGAGGTAGAGAAGGAAATGAGAAGAAAAAGTGGCATGAATAGGTAGAGAAGAAGAAGAATTAGGTTTTGGTTTATGTTTATAAACCTGGCGTTTTATACTATTATTATATTAATTATTATTTTACATTGTCTTGGAAAATTCCTTTTTTCTTTAGCGGCGTGGACGAACCTTAAACGGGTTGAATCTGTCCATCACCTTAATGATATTGAAATGAGCTTCGTAACGGTAATTTGATCGTTTCCATCGTCTTCATTCCTCGAGATATCTCGCTATAACTTCATCATTAATTTCAGCCCTCAAACGATATCGATTGAAAAGATAAGTTAAATTCACAAATTGACCAACTTCTCTGCCTATAGAATGAAATCGACAAAAAAGATCAGATTTATTACGCTTATTGGGGTTCCCGGTGTCAACACAAAAATGTTCGTGAACACTATCCAAATAACTCATACTCATTACATCATTTTGCCTACGTTCTTCTCCTCGTTTAGGATAGAATTGCACGTAGCGCCTACATAACGGTAAATCTTCCTCTACCGTGAACGGTTGAGCCATTAATCTATACGATTATTTCTTCGATATTTGAAAGTTAAAATGTATTGGAGGTGCTTAAATGAGAAGAGGTCACCCTCCTTGTATAGATTAGAGCCTTAATGGCTCTTTTTTTCAAAAAAAAAAAAAGTCGTTGAGGCCTGGTGTAACAAGAGTGTACAAAAAATATGTAACTAAGTCCGTACGAATATTAACAATCGGAAGTACTGGGATCACAATTATCTATCGATTTTAACAATCGGTAAACTAACAAATATATTTACTACCGATTATAATGTGTAGCCCCAAATTGGAAATCGAAAAAATTATCAAAATTCCAACATTTTAAACATTCATAATCGGTAGTTTAAGAATTTTTTAAACTACCGATTATAATGTGTAGCCCCAAATTGGAAATCAAAAAAATTATCAAAATTCCAACATTTTGAACATTCATAATCGGTAGTTTAAGAATTTTTTAAACTACCGATGATGCATGTAGCCCCAAATTGGAAATCGAAAAAATTATCAAAATTCCAACATTTTGAAAATGCATAATCGGTAGTTTAAGAATTTTTCAAACTACCGATTATGCATGTAGCCCCAAATTGTAAATTTAAAAAATTATGCATAATCGGTAGTTTAAGAATTTCTTAAACTACCGAATATGAAAGTTGCCCCAAATTGGAAATCTCAAAAAAAAATCAAAATTCCAACATTTCGAAAATGCATAATCGGTAGTTTAAGAATTTCTTAAACTACCGAATATGAAAGTTGCCCCAAATTGGAAATCGTAAGTTTTTTTAAAATTCCAACATTTCGAAAATGCACAATCGGTAATTTAAGAAATTCTTAAACTACCGATTATAGTATAAAAAGTGACCAGGAACAGGCAGTTCTTGTGATTATATAATCGGTAGATTTTTAAACTACCGAATTTAGAACACTAACATAATCGGTAGTTTGTTATCAACCGATTGTTGATGAATATACACAATTGGTAGTTGTTTCAAACCACTTAACTACCGATTATAATGTAAAATTTGAAGAAAATAACTTGTTAAAAATAAATCGATTGCAAATCAATTGATAACTCACAAAAATAACATAACATCATTTCAAATGTTAGACAGTTAAACACCAGAGACATATCCATAAGAAACTAACCAAAATCTAATTTCTAGGAGCTTTGGTTTTGGTACGAGGACGACGAGCACCAGGTGATAACAATCTTTTAGCATCAACGGCATTGGCTTCACCCTCAGGGACATTTGCTTCAGCATCATCACTCGATGAAGCACGAGATCTTTTGGTCGGCTTTGCTGCTAGCCTCTTAGGCTTATTCGCAGATTTCTCCCCAAACTTGCTAGAATAGGCTCCATTATCAATGTTGTCAATGAGGTCTTTATGCTCTCTCATCGTCTCAACTGATGGAGGCACTCCCGTATTTATGCACCCAGCTATCTTCTTTGAGAAAAATACAAACCTTTTTTTATGTTTTTAGGCAATAACAATCAAACAATTATTATCTAAAATATTGAGTCGTAATACTATAATCAAAAGGAAATAAGATTACGTACCAGCCTTTCATAGCCAGAGGGTTTGTCTTTGATGATGCAAGTACATTCGGGCACCCTGGTGCTCTTTCCTTTATCTTCACGATCACATGAAGATGAGAACGCTGCTGGTACCATACCATATAGTGTGGATCTGCTTCATCACCTCGGGTGACAGGTCTCCCCTTGTTGATCATAGACTGCATCCTGTTGTTTCAATGTTCAACGGATGGGTTATCGATGTAAACTATTGTGATCGAGTCCTTACCACAAACACAGTTCTCCACGTCCAACTGGAACCTGCTCCTGAAACGATTCCAAGGTTCTTCTTGGACATAACCTAGTTGACGCATCACCCTTGTGGCATTGTACATGACATATCCAGTGGGATGCCACAAGGGTCCATAGTAGAACGACAACTCAGACCTTCGCGTTATATGACCACTAGCTAGGTCTTCCCTGTATGGATCAAAGCATACATCTTTGGACGCCATCGAGTCTAATTTCCTCCTGAAAGAAATCAACTCTTGCTCCTTAGTCCTTGAATGGTTGCCCTCAAAGATGTATTTTGTGCCTCGGGGTGTTCCCTTCTCCCATGCCGGGTTCTCTTTGGCCAACTCGAGGGGGGAAATGGTCATAGATCCATGTCTAGTGTACATATCAAACCAAGTATGAGAAAATTGATTCTTAAAAGAGAAAAAATAAATAACAATCAAACCATCAATGGAGTTACCAAAATACCTGTAGTAAGCTCACGTTCCCGGCAATTTGTCTAGTCTGTTCCCTGGATGCCTTTCTTATCTCTTCCATCAAGAACGCAAGACATGCGGTGCCCCATGAATAGTCGCGAACTTTGTGGAGGGGATGCAAAAATTGTAGAAGGTTGGCGTCGACCCGGTTGCCACTAGAATTGGGGAAAATTACACATCCTAAAACACAGAGAAGATATGCAGTGGCTGCAACATTGACCTGGTCATCGCTAAACTCTGGGTTCATCTTTTCTTTGTCCTTGGTGCCTCTGAACATTTTCATCAGTTGAACCATGCTGAATTGCCTGGTTTTATAAGGAGCGCACCGTTTGAACTCTTCATCGGATGTCGCTCGGTCCCAACCAAGGCACCTCTCAGTGTAAACATAAAGTTGTTCCCATCTTAACTGCTTCACATAATCAAACTTCACCGTCGTACCATGGTCAGTGATACTTAGAATCTGCATCACATCATCGGGGGTGATCGTCATCTCTCCCCACGACATGTGGAAGGTATTGGTCTCAGGATACATCCTCTCCATGAAGGCCGATATCGACACCCGGTCGTGAGATAACATTGAATTCTCGGCAGCCGTAGATAACCCCGACTGCAGTATAATTTGCTGGAACCGTTCACACTCACCTTCTAACGGCCAATCGTTCATCTTTGTTGGTGCAGCCGTAGGTTTGAATAGACGGACCGCATTAGAATGGTCCTAATATACACGACGAATTAATTTACAATTAGAATAACAGTTAACACTTCTACGAATAAAAAGACAATATGTTAAGAATGGTGTTTTATAATTATTACCTCAGTAGAGTAAATCTATTTCGCCCAAGATTCTTTGTACCCAAATAATAGATCTCCTCCATATCTTGGGAAGCCAGGGATTTGGCCTTCTTGAATACCCTTCATCTTCAAATAGTCGGGGACCTTGTGTCCTCCTTTCTTCTTAGCTGGCTTATTTGTACCACTTCCTTCTTCTTGTATACCACTTGGTCCTCCTTCATCAAAGTATCTATCTTATGGAGCACTTGGTCCTCCTTCTTCTAGGTTTTTACTTCTTGGAACAATTAGTTGAGTTCCTTCAGTGATAACAATTCCGCTAGCGCTCTTTTGTCTTCTTGCACTAGCAGTTACCTTCTTCCCCCCTTCACGACGAGGCCCCGATATAATTGTATCGTGAGAATGCTTAAATCACCTTTCCCCTCTTTGATATAAAATAAAGAATAATTATTTCCAACAAGACACCGTTTAATCAGTACATAATCGGTAGACAAAGTACATTGAACTCAACCGATTATTTATAATCGGTAGTAAAAAAAAACAACGTAACTACCGATTGTGCATAATCGGTAGCGCAGGCTCTACATTATCTAGCGATTGTGCATAAAAAATGGAACAGAAAAATCTATGGACACACATACAATCGATAGTTACATAAAAAAATTAACTACCGATTATGAGTAAATTTGGGTACATGAATATAATCGGTAGTTTATGACCAATTTATAACTACCGATTATGGTCGACGTTTGAGGAACCACTAAATTTCACAATCGGAAGTTTAATCCTATACTAAACTACCGATTATGTGTAAATTTGGAACCAGGAATATAATCGGTAGTTTAGGTGTAAAAATAACTACCGATTGTGATCGATGTTTTTGAGGATCACTAACTTGCATAATCGGAAGTTTAACCCTATACGAAACTACCGTTTATCACTAAATTTTGGTACAGGAATACAATCGGTAGTTTATGAATAAACATAACTACCAATTGTGCATGACGTTCATGAGCAATGAAGAACACTAACATAATCGGTAGTTTAATACAACCACGAAACTACCGATTATGAAATCTAACCTAAAACCCTTGATATTCTAGTGACGAATTCATTCGATTGAATTAAAATAAACACAAATAATGGTAAACCCTTGCCTTATTGGAGCCATTATAAAGTTCTAGAGAGGCTGATTGTCGGAATCGGTCTTCGTTTCTAGGTCATCATCTTCGCGTTCTTCGCGTTCTTCGTGTTCTTCGTTATGTTCTTCAACAATCTCTCGATTTCTTACTGTTTGGGCAAAATCCAGCCACTCTGTATTAGGAGGTTGACGAGTTGTTTGCTTCTTTCTTGCCATTTTTAGATTGTAATTACGACGATGAATTGGTTTACGATTATACGATGAATTGATTTACGATTAATCGGTTTACGATGAATTGGAAATGCCATAATCGGTAGTTTGAAAACAAGAGAAGAAGAAGAGAAAACAGAAATTGATAATCGGTAGAGTGTGAAACTAATTCGGATAGAAGTGTGAAATAGGTTTAGGGTTAGGTTTTATTAGTGAAAAGTTTTATGGTAATTGTTTGATTAGTGAAAGGGTATTTAAGTCTTTTTACATACCACTAGGTTATCCCTTAACCATATCCATGAGATTGGTTAAAAAAGTCGCTCCAAATTAGTTTTTGGTCGCCCTCAAAATCGCCAGAATTTTTTGGTATAAAATTGTCAAGCGTTGGCCAATTCGATGTAGTCAAAGTAGTGACGAGGTGCGTGATTAGTGACGTCTTTCTATTTTCTATGTACAAGTCCAAAATGTTATGTTTCAAAAGATTATGACGTGTGAAGTATGAACAAGCATACTTTACTTTTACCCCAAAGAAGTTACCACCAGTAACTGTACAATCACAAGATACCGACAGTAAAAAAGAAAAAAAATCACCCTTCCATTATCATTGCAGCAATATTCCTGGTACGCTTCAAATACTGGGAGCACTTTGAAGAGTCAGTTTCGGTAAGTGCATTTTTCAAGTGCTGAAACAGTTCATGGTATGCTTCATACATCTTCTTGGGAGTAATACTTTGTTTGTGTTGTTGAGTTTTTGCTAACTTCATCCTTGATTTGGGTAGAATCAGTCTCCTATATAGACGGGTTTTGTAACAATCGAGTTCCCACTCTTGTGTTTACCGTTGCTTCCAGTTTTGTTGCCACTACAGCTGCTCGAGCAATACATGACGAAGGTAACTGCAAGTAGACAATGAACAACTAGATCTAGTCAGTGGCAGGCTCACCCTAGCAAGCAGCTAAATATGATTCTCATATAATACAAACAGACTTGAAGAATTCGAGATTGTTATATGTTTATAACACTCAGACACTAACCTGTGCAAGTCGAGCAACATTCAGGCCAAAACTCCTGTCTGACATCTCAGGCACTAGTTTGTACTGGAAAGTGATTTCATTTTGATCACTGTAGCTAACACTCTCAACTGACTCCGAGTCTGCAATTTTGCATGTATTTCTTGTTGCCAGATAAGATACATGATAAGCCCCAACATCACCTGGGAATTCATTCCTCACTTCCACAATCTTCGGGTAATGGGTCACAAAGAGAACCATACAGCTTATCTGCTTGAAAAGGTGCTGCAATGTTGCATATGCAATTGCAACACCATCGTGTGTGCTTGTGCCTCGTCCAAGCCCGTCGAGGATTACCAATGATCGTGGTGTGCAGTGACGAATTATATGAGAAGCCTCGTTAAGTTCCTCTAAGAAGGTGCTCCTTCCTAGTTGGATACTGTCAGATGAACCCATCCGAATATGAATTCCATCTAGGACATGCAACTTTGCTGCTGATGCAGGTACAAAGGACTCGACCTACAAATCTTTTCATTAACATCAATAATAACAAAGTTTACATTTTTTTTGTTAACCCAAGTCGCTACTTTATTGTCGGATGTTTTTGATTTCCATGTCATCTTTTTATTATTGGTCAAATAATACCAACGTAATATAAACTATTGACAGGGGAAAAGTCTTTTTTTAATTCATCCTAAAAGTGGTTTTTTCTTTAGTAAAAATGGTTTTTCCCTTAACAATTATCTTACATCTATAGAACAAAAAAAAAAATCAAAAATTAGTTTGACAACATAATTTCAGAATAATTTTTAAAAATAAAGAATAAAAAATTATAAAGTAAATTGTTCTTGCTTCCAACTTCTGGGATTGACGTATGCTTTTGGTATTCAAACAATCTCTTTAAATTATAAGTGGTTTCCAAACACCCTCTAATTTGTTTAAGAAAAGGGTATGTATAATAACTAGGGATGCACATGGTACGATTCGGCTCGATTTTTAGCCGGCCACAACCGAAACCGACAAATACCGTTAGTAAATTCGGTACGATTCCAAACCGAATCGATCCGGTTGGAAATATTTCAGTTTTGGTAACCGATAAAATAATGATAGGGAAGCTAAAACTGAACTAATTACAGTAGTGTTACTAAAGTATATGAATAATGATAAATAAGCTAAAATCCAACTAATTACGAAAATGGAAAAAAAATCTTTTGGTGATGAACAAATAATAACAAGGAAGCAAAAAATGTACTAACTACAGTAATGTATACTAAGTTTAGATGTTTCAAATCACTTCCTCCAATCAATTTTACATAACATCAAATGAAATATCCGCACAATTTTCCTAACAAAAAACCCCAAAATCCAACCCGATACGGATTCTCCCCGATCGTTTTACAATTATCCACTACCAAATCAAAAAGAATAAATCGAAATTGATTAACAACTCTAAAAAATAAAAGAAAATGAAACCAACTTACTTAAGTGTTTCTTTCAATACATAAATAAGAAGAGAGAGGGGGGAGAACTGGTTGGGAGATTGTGCAAAAAGGAATTCCCATAGGTTATTAGACATAGTCACACAAGGGCTTTGGAAGGATCCCTATTGGTAGAGCGAACAATTTATTGGAGATTCAATTGGCACTTTTCTCAACATAATGAAGAAGAAGGATACTCTAATTCATTATCTAGGTAAAGTCAAAAGCTAAATCGATTCGATAAAAAAAATGTTTGTGTTAACGAAGGAAGTTGAGAATACACCACAATGGTTAGGAGCCTAACTCAGCATTGGTCATAGGGATGAAGGTTATAAATCAACGGTTAAGAGGCTAACTCAACAATCTGAAGGTCTTAGGGCTGAAGGTCATAGGGCTGAAGGTCCTATCTCCTCATTAGTCCTAGGGTCGACTCCCCCTATCCTCATCATTTTTATTAAACCGATACACATTCAAACCTAGAGAGTCATCGAGTCCAATATCAAGAATTGTAGACTGAAGTTTGACTTTTACGATTCCAAGTCTGATAAGATTCAACTATCAACCATATACACTTTTAGGCGATTTCGAAATCATTGACGTTGACTCGTACGAATCTAATAATCGTGCAACCAATATAGTCAATTTCAGATCTCAGTGTGTCTCGGTTGAGACCGAGACAATAAGACAACTTTATCCCAGGGAGATTCTCCGTGAAATTTTGGAGTCTTCGTTTTCAAATTTTATACCCGTAATATGTATGCAAAGTATTTTGCACACTTTACATATCTTAAACATGTATAGATATAAAGAAAAAATATCAATTTTTAAGAAATGTACAATTTTTTTTTTTGAGTTTTTTAGGGTTAGAATTGATTTTATTACTAATTTTTCGTATGTAAGACTTGTCTCGGCGAAATATCGGCCGCATCTCAGTGGAATCTCGCCCGTCTCGGCGAGTTTCTCGATCAAATCTTATCTTGCTGAGATTAAGAAACTCATCTCGGTCATGGACCGAAATCGAGATTCTCGACCGAGATTGACTACATTGAATGCAACCATAGATTAATGCAACATAATCTTATATGAATTTTGATACCCTTCCCAATAAATTAGTACTCCTGTTAGCAGTCATGGATTAGTGGGGGAATCAAAGGGTATGTATTTGATAGTTTTTTTTTTGTTCAATAAAACGAGGAATATATGATTTTTCAAAAGGAAAAAAGAAAAAAAAAAGGAATAGGTGTCTTGATAAAATGTACACAGAACCAGAATGGTAAAATTATAAACCACCAAACTGGCAAGTTATTTTGTAAACTCCATATGTATACGCATACCCAAAACTTTTATCTTACTTCATAAGATCTCCTTTATTTGTATACAAGCACAAACTCATATATATTTGTTGATGGTGAGTTGTTGACAAGGGTTAGAATTGTAAAATCGTCCTTCTGCCTAGTTGCAAGAACATAGAAGTATTTGTGCATATTTGCGTACATATTTCTAACTTCACATCAGAACACCATCATCAAAATCATATAATGGATTATCAAAGAACGTCTCTCGCAAAGGATCATCGACTTCCTCCGATTCACTGAAAGGTTCATCATTGTCAAACAAAGTGCAGGCTAAAGGATCACGAACTAAAATGCTAATCATGTTCACCTCTTCTAAATCATCCGTCTCAGAAGACTGTCTAATAACATTAAAGACATTCAGCTCACTGGTCATATTACCAAAAGATATATTCATAAGTCTTTTTCTACAGTTGATGACAACATTGGGTGTGGCTAAAAACTGGGGACCTTAAATCACTGGTATTTGAGCATTTTGGTCCTGAACAGGCTGGGTATATAAAACAAAAAAAAATCCACTGGATAAATGAACCTATCAACCTCAATAAGAACATCCTCTATGACACCACGAAAGACTTTGATAGACTTATCTTCTAACTGCAGTGTCATTTTGGTCGGCTTCAACTTACCAAGACCTAGATGGGTGTCAACATGATACGGGAGTAACTTAACACTAGCTCCTAAGTCAAGCAATGCCTTATCAACCACGTGATTACCTATCACGCAAGATATGGTGGGACATCCAGGGTCTTTATACTTAGGGGGTGTTTGGTTCAAAAGGATTGAACTTAATTGACCAGCTAAAAAGGCTATCTTATGTATATTAAACTTACGTTTTCATGTACAAATATCTTTGAGGAACTTGGCATAAGCAGGCATTTTCCTAATTGCTTTAAATAACGGAATGTTGATGTTCACCTGCTTAAATATTTCTATTATCTCGTTTAAAGTCGATTCCTTCTTTGTTGGAACTAACAATTGTGGGTATGGGGCTCTAAGAATAAAGGTAGTCATATCAGGAACTGTACTTGACTCTTTAGAGATTGTTTCAGTCTCTCCAGCTACTGGCTCCTCTTGGGAAGTAGAAAGTGGGACTACAATATGTCCACTGTCAAGTATGGTTACCTTGTTGTCAACTACCTTTTCACTCCTAAGGGTTGTAACATAATTCACATAATTGAACAGTTTCTCTCCAAAAGATATTTCATGAACTCCTATAGGATTAGTTTGTGTCTGACTAGGAAACTTATCTTTCTCTTTCAAAGACTCATTTATCTGACTAACCTGGATTTGTAAATCGAAAATAACATGATAGTTAACCTGAATCATCTCCTTATTATCTTGTGAACTTTTTTCAACATATTGTTGAAACTTTATGCTCAGAGCTAACATGGAGAGAGACTCTTCTAAACTCATGATTTTTGTATCTGATGGGTTTCGAAACTAGGCTGGACCTGAAGGATTCTTAGTATAGCCAAAACCTGAGGGATCCTGAGCATTACTATACTAACCTTGATTTTATCCCTTAGACCAGGAAAAATTAGGATGGTTTTTCCAACCAGGGTTATATGTTTCTGAATATGGGTCAAATTTCTGACAATATTTGATGCGTGTCATAATTGCAACAAATTACTCAATATATTTCTCAGTAAATAACTAGTAATATAGCGATAGTAAGGCTTATTCTCACAGAGAGATGTGTAATTGATAGGTTATTTAGATTAGCAAAACTAGAATAAATACTAAAAGGGGGGTTGGTTGTAAGTTGACTAAAAGGATAATAAACAAAAATAAGAAAGATGATTAGGGAGTCCTTCGTTGTTACAAACGTTGATTGAACCAATATACTTATCTATCTTTCATTAAAATCATTCATCACCAACCGTAAAATATCAGCTAGATCAGTGATATCCCCAAAACTCCTTTTATCACTGGATACAGAAGTTCTCGACTACCAGATTTTAATCGTATGAACCACCAAGTAGTAGATCACTCAAGGTGTAACCCTATAAAATGTTTTAGGCTTTGTGAATCTCGATTGATCCCAGTAGTTGAACTCTTAGATCAAGGTCCACTTGCTGGTGTTATCTTCACTTGTAATTACTCCACAGAATCCTTATGCAAGGTCTCGCGATTTCTAATTATGTACGAGTCAATGAACGATTACGTATCTCACAACTCAATACTAGCATTAATTCATCAATATAGTAATCCAATTGTACACTTGAACAATCTAGAAACCAATCATAAACCCTAGGTTTAATGAAAACAAATGATAATGATTAAAACTCCAAATAAACTTGTATTACTAATAAAGCTTCACGCTTAGAATATTGAATTCATCTTTAATCAACAAAAGGTTTAAATACTCATATTACAAAGAAGAATGGTTTCCCCCTAAAGGGGTAACCCCTAGGTTTTTGATATAGAATTGTAATATGAGAGGTGGAGTATATGAGATTACTTCCTAGATGTAGAATATATTTTTTTAGCCTTAGATATCTTCTTTTGTAGCTTTCAATGTTTGACCATGATGTCTCCTTTCTTCTAGGGTTAAGAAACTTATTGGGACCAGGTTTCCTCCTTTTAGAAGTCCAAAACGCGTCCAAGAAGTCTCTTTTGGCTTGCTATAATCGGTAGGCTCGATACCCATCATATCTACGGATTGTAAGACCCTTAAAACAGAATTTTTCTGTGTCTAAAAAAACCTATAATCGGTAGGCACGGTTTCCCATTATCTACCTATTGTAATACTGTGTGTTTCACTTTCTTCATCTCGGCTGTTTTGCTCATAACTTCCTCATACGAACTCAGAATGACCTTATTCTTTTTGCGTTGGCTTCGTATTTCAATTCTCTTTAAGATTCTGATAATAAGTTTTGGATTTGAACGAGTTGAATTTGGTCTTTGGCCCTTCTTCATCAATAGTACTTCACTTTCTTGTCCATTTTAGCACTTTGTAGCTCATTTTTGGATGATTCACCTAATATAAGACATAAACTATAAAATAATCATAATAACAAGTAATATTTAAGAATTATAACTGAAACAAGCATGTATTTGACACTAGAAACATGTGAATTAAGCACTTATCATTTTTCAAACCTAGAGTTGTTATAAAGAGCATGGGCTTGCTCTTCGTATCTAGCATGGTTTAACCCATCATTCATCTCTAAGGCCTATGAACGCCTAAGGATAAGATTTTTAAATATTTCTGGTTATCTCATTGATGCCCATTGCATAGTTTTCTCAGCTAACTTGATGAACAAGTCATGTATTTTGGTCCAGATGGGTGAATTTTCCACCTCTCATTGTTTCTACTTGCATACGGGTTTCACTATTTAGGCCTTCATATAAAATTTGGGCCATGTGGGTTTTTTAAAACTGTGATGCGGACAATAATATAGCAACTCATTAAACCTTCCTACAAATTCATATAGGTTTTCACCTAGTTTTTGCTTAAAGGTTTAAATAGACCGACGAACAACATCAGTCTTATGGTATGGGTAGAATTTCTTAACAAAAAATTCTACAAGACCATCCCAGGTGGTGATTGTTTTAGAAGGAATAAAATGATACCAATCTTTGGCTTTATCCTTAAGAGAGAAGGGAAACAAACGCAACCTAAGCACATCTTTGGAAACATTCGGATAACTCATTGTTTCACAAATCATTTCGAAGTCTCTTATGTGGGTATATGGGTTCTCATTCTCTAACCCCTAAATGTACGAAGTATACCAATAGTCTCAGGTTTAATATCAAATTTCACAGTAGTGGCTGGTAAAACTACCCTTGGGTCACGTACTACTCTAGATGGTTTCATACGATCTCTTAGGGTTTTGTTTGCCTGGACTTCATGCTCACCCATTTCGGCAAAAACAGATGTACCACCTAAATCCGTGTAATGGGTCGGACTTAAACAGAAAAGGTTGTTTTCTTCAAGTCTATCTCCTACACGAATCCAACGAGGCATACACAATCAGAATACTAGTGTTTAACAAGAATATGTGCACATGCAAAATACAGGGTTCACTATTTCGGGTAAGCTTGGTTTACCTTAACAGAATATACATACAGTCAAAGACTGGTCAAAGGTACAAGGTTAAGGCTTGTGGACTTTCAACTGGTAAATCCAATAAGGCACAAGGCACGGGTTCAACTTACTTATCCACGGGTTTTCCTAAAAATCGGTGACCTGACGAAGGTGCAAAATGTTGTGTGCACTTGTATATATATAATTTTAATAATAATAAATAAAATACAAAAAACAAATAAACAAGCAAGCAACAAGAAATAAAAGTCCAAAACAAATAAATAAGGAAAATAAAAACTAACAAAAATAAATAAAGTCCAAAAATAAAATTCTTCGTCTTTTCTCCGTTCTTTTCGTTTTGTCTTTAGCTTTAATCTGAACCTTTATTTGATCCAATTTCTTTTTGATCCAAAACCTACAACAAAAATACAAATACCCAAAAACACGTAAAATAGAACAAAATAATAAAAATCTAAAAAAAACAAACTAAAACTAAACCTAAAAACAAATCCGCGTCGGCGCCGCCAAACATCGATGTGATTATAGACAGTGGTAAACAAGATTCGTTACTCAGACTTGTGAAGATTTTTGTTTTAAACCTAATTCTAATTCTAATCTAGCAAACATATACAAGAGATGATAGAAAAATTACGAATTACTGGGACTCAGGATTCCACCAAAATCACTTATGAGTGATGATACAGTGATTCGTAACCATTATAGTTATTTTATTGACTCAATTTCTTTGCCAAAAGTAGATTTCTAAAACATTAACTATAAATCATAAGTATAGCATATCAAAAGCTCTAAGTTTAAGTATACACCATCAAACAAAATCACAACTAATTAGTAAAAATCACAGTTCAATTAAAATCAATGTAAAAAGTCATAAAAAATCAATTATAGTTACCAAACAATTGTGAAAATTGGCTTCCTCCATTATCCAAGTGTTGGGGCTTAGCTCCTCATGTTGAAAAGTATATCAAAACAATATTTCATAGCTCAAAGTGTTACAAATGATGAAAAAGAGAGAAAACGATGAAAACCGAGAATTCTCAACGTTTATAGGCGTTGCGAACTCACTGTTACAGAGACTATTGAAATAAGTGACTGCCTCAACGTGACTTAAAGAAAAAACTGTTGTTGTTACTATTTAGGAAACCGTTACTACAAATATTGAATTTAAGAGAATAGACCACGGACGTAAACGACAATTCTTCTTTTTAGCCACGATTTCTTCAACTTTTTAGCAACAGTTTCTTTATCTTCTTCACAAGATTTTTTTCTGATTTTTCTTTCTCGATTTTTGGCCTCTGCCAGCCCCAAAAATCCTTCTCCAAGTCTCTTTATTTATATTAAACACTCATACAACCTCACATAATCTCTCGAATCTTCGAAATAAATCTTTAATCAAATTAAATTTTCCTGGGAATATTTTCTCGATTTATTTTCTTCTCTCGATAGTTGTCTTCAATTGATTATGTGTGATGTTATTTCCTTGCCAAAAATCCTTTTTACTTATTAAAACTTGAGAGCATAATATTCCCTTGTTTCAAAACAAATCTGAAGATATTCTTCCCATTTTTAACGTAACAACTTAATTCACGAGGTATTTTTAGTTTATTTGAGTTATTTAAACCGTGTACAACTCCTCTCCTCTATGCAAGAATATATTCTTGTCATAAAACCAAAGAAATCTTGTCCAAATCTTGAATATAATTCGAACAGGTGAGAGGTTGAATTGCCGCCAAATTTCTCTTTTGAATTTGATATAGAGTGGGTGCCTTTAACCAACTACTTGGGTGCCTTTATCAATTTACTGGGTGCTTTTATCAATTCTTAGGGTGCCTTTAACACTTTTTGATCCAAATTTCTCCACAATTATTATTTTTCAAAAATACTTACAAATACAATAAAATAACATTATTAATATAAAAATTGAGTAATAACAATATAAAGATGAGCTCAAATAAGACACAAAATTGTGTCTATCAATCTTTGAAAAAACTTGGATTCCATGATGATTTTTGCAGGTTAATTGGACAATGTATTACTACAGTTTCTACATCAATCCTATTGAACGGAGCACCAGGTGATATCTTCTTGTCGGAGAGGGGTCTTCGACAGGGAGATCCCCTCACTCCTTATTTGTTTATTTTATGTATGGAATTCTTTTCTAAATGTTTATTAGTTGTTGAACAAAAAGGAGATTTACATGGTGTGAAAGTCAGCAAGAATAGTCCGGCGATTAGCCATATATTCTTCGCTGATGTTTGTTTGATTTTTCTGAAAGTTAGAACTAGTAAAGCTAAAGCCTTGCATGATATTATTAGTAAATTTAGTTCGCTTTCTGGGAAATCCATAAACTTTGATAAGCCAGGAATTGCCTTTAATCTGAAAACCAATAATAGAATAAAAAATAACATTGTCAATATCTTAGGCGTTAAGAAAATGAAACTGCAAAATAAATAATTGGAGGTTCCCTTACTTCTGCAGAGGAACAAGATGGAGTCTTTCGAACCCATTCTTAGAAAGTTCAAAGACAAACTTGTTATTTGGCAGTCTAAGTACCTTAATTTTGTGGCTAAAATTGTTCTTACCCAAATTATCCTTGGAGCTATTGCGTCTCACCACATGACAGTTTTTCCTATACCTAAGGAGCTTACTAGGAAAATGGACACTATACAAATGAAGTTCTGGTGGAATAAGGAACAAGAATCTAAAAGGCCCCTATCTTAAAAAATGAGACCATGTGACTCTTCCAAAAGAACTAGGTAGTCTCAATATTAAAAGATATTAACTAATGAATCTTTCTGTGTTGGTCAGGTTGACGTGGATGATGTTAGACCAGAAAGATGCTTTATGGGCTAAAGTCCTGAAACATAAATACTTTGAAGATATTGATCTTCTAGATGACCCTATCTCATCCGGAGGTTCTTGGATGTGGAAAGGGATTAGGGAATGTCTAGAAATCATAAAACAGAATTATTGTTATGAAATAGGTGATGGGTCAAAAATAGAGATTTGGAAGCATAACTGGATTCCGCAGTTAGGAAAACCCCATAGTTCTAGAATGGCTTCTGCAAGCATGAAGCATGTTGGCTAACTAATTGCTAGTAGAACTAGGACTTGGAAAGTTGATACTCTTCGAGCTTTATTTGATGATGAAACGATCAAGCATATTATGCTTCTTAGGATACCCATCAACGGTACATATATGATTAAATGGATTCAGAATAATAACGGATTATTTTCGGTGAAAAGTGCTTATAAAACTATTCTTAATGGTAAGATCGATTTTAATACTATACATAATCATCAATTCCCTTGGAATAATTTATGGAAACCTAGATTGCCACCTAAAATCTTTTTGTTCTTATGGAAATGCGTACATAATTGTTTAACCGTTAGTGATAGAATAGCTAGACATGTTCACAATGTGGATCCTAAGTGTTCTATATGCGGGTCTCATCCGGAGAGTCTGCAGTAGTTATTCATCGATTGTGATTATGCTAAAATGGTTTGGTTTTACTTGATCATATTCTAGCATCTAGAATTGTTTATTTTAATATAACTGATTGAATTTGTAAATGGTTTAATGGCTCTTTGGGTACTGTGGATCAAAGACATAAAATTGTTTTATTTACAGGTGTAACTATATGGTTTATCTGGAAAAGCAGGTGCTCCAAAGTGTTTGAAAATTCTGATATTCATCCTAGAGTGCTGGTGGACCAGATAAAACCATTTTAGGGACGAATGGGATAAATCAATTGGTAGCAAATAATATCTACAATGCCAACTGGAATGAATAGAGATGTTGGATGGACTAAACCTGTTGTTCTGTTTGTCAAAATTAACTTTGATGCTAGTTTTGTTAAAGCATATAGTAAAGCTTGAATTGGACTAATTATACGCAACTTGGCAGGTGAATATAACGGAACTGGGGGAATCCTATTACTAGCATTTGATGAGGAGCAAGTTGAGGCAATTGGAGCATTGGAGGCCATTGTCTGGGTAAAAAAAAGGAGCATAAGTCACTTGCATCTAGAAGGAGATAGTCATAATGTTGTAGCTGCTATAAATGGGAATATGACAACTGACAAATGGACCTCAAGTTCAGTTATCCTAGACAGTTTGAATTTGATAATTGAATTTCAAAAGTGAAGATGTACTCTTGTTGTTAGGGAAGCAAACACCACCGCTGACTTAATAGCTAAAGAGGCATGCACTTCCACTTCAAAACTATTTAGATTTCAAGAGTTTTCTTTTTGGTTAAACGCCGCTTTGACGATATACAATGTAAGATTAAATTTTTAATCTATAAATTTCCTTTCCTATTAAAAATAAAATAATTATTAGAAGATAGGTGTGACCGTGTGAGTACCGTAGTATTATTGGGATAGTTAATAAGGATAATTTGGTCTGAATCAAAAAATATATCAAATAGTTCCTATCTAACAACGCAACTATGATTTTCGCTCTCATCGTATCTCTTTTTGCTTTCTCTATAACAAAAATCAAAGCAACCTATATAGTGTGGGTTACCGGTAGTTTTCACTTTTACTTTACAAAAAATGGCAACTACCGTTATCCTGTTGCCAGCCACTAACGGCAAAGTCTGTTACAGCAACTTTCTTTCCCAAAGTCACTAGACTCCAACTTCCCCACTCCTTTTTCATTTCAAACTTTCCCATTTTCTCGACGAGTAAAAAAAAAAACAACTTCCCTATTTCCTCATTTGTATAGGGGCGTTACTGGTTCTTATCCTGCGCACCCTCTCTCTTCCCAAATCACGACATGAATTTATACTTTTCCATTTTTCGTTTCATTTCCATTTAAGTTCGTTTTTCACCTCGATATAAAATAATATTACTCCTTATGGAGTCTGCTGATCCAGTTTTCTGGGAAGAAAATGGAGTTGGTGGGTAAGATAGTGAAGAAAGAATTTCTAGGGTTTGGGATCTTTACTGGTATAGTAAGATCTTTTGACCCAACAACTAGGTTATTTAATATTGTCTATGAAGACGGAGATTCTGAGGAAATGGAATTTGAAGAAGTTTCTCCAATTGTCGTAGAAGAAGAAGAATTAAAGGAGTCTTGTGGCAGTGAGATGATTCAGACGAGAAAACGGGTGCGGGGAGAGCAAGAACATGATCTAACTGAAGATATCCAAGTTAATGACGGGCGTAATCATGAGGAATTTTCGGAATCCCTAAACAATAAGGTATGTTTAGTAGGTGAGAATTCCATGGTTAGTGTTTCTGTTGATGGTAATTTAACTGGTAGTGTACCTTGTATGATTGATGGGTTGAATGAAAATTTGAACAATAATTTGAAGCTGAGAGAAAATGGTTGTGTTGATTTGGGTTTGAATGAAAATGATGTGATAAAGAGTGCTGATGAGTTTGCAAAGAGAGACAATGATTTGAATTATGATTTAGGTTTCTTAGAAGAAATCCAGACAAAGGAATTTAAGGTTGATGAGGATTTTATGAAAATTGAGTCAATTGGATTTTCTAAAGTAATTCAAGAGAAGGGTAGTATTGATTTTGGTCAGAATATGAAGGGAGATGCAGAAGTTGACAGTGAGGAGGATATTGATTTAGGTGGTAGTTCAAAACGAAATGATTCAGTTGATTATGAAATTAGTAGAGCAACTGTTAATAGTATTGTTAAATTTTACCCCAAGACTGATGAGGAGCGGGGAGGTTTGGATAGTGCTGATAAGGAAGTACCTAGAAGTAAGAAAAGGAAAAAATCTTCTGGAAACATGAAAGCTACAAAAGAGATGGTGCTGAGAAGAAGTTCTCGTAGAACTAATTCCACTTATTCTCTTCAAAATGTCTTGAAGATGGAAGAATCCTCGGCAGTAGACATATCTCTTGACACTGATAAGATATCTGTAGGCCTGCACACAGAAGGATTCAGAGAGCAGAACCTTGTACCTTCAAAAATGGAATTGCCACTTTCGTCTAAAAATTTGAACCTAGACCAGATTCATATCCTCGATTTTTTCTCGGTTTATTCCTGCTTAAGGTCATTTAGTGCTATATTATTCTTGAGTCCCTTCACTTCGGAAGCTTTTGCTGTAGCGGTGAATAACAAGTTCCCAAATTCCCTTATTGATTCCATTCACGTGTCTATCTTGCGAAATCTGAAGCTGCAGATGGAGTTCCTTTCCAGCGAAGGATCTCAATCTGCTTCCAATTGCTTGAGGTGCCCATTTTCTTTGCAGAGTTTCTTCTCTCCTCACAATCTGCTAGGATCTTTAACTGTTTTGGTTTATCCGCATGTCTGTAGTTTTGTCTAAACATATTATGAATTTTTTGTAGGAGTCTTAATTGGGAACTATTGGACTTAGTTACTTGGCCTGTTTACATGGTTGAATACCTACTGATTCATGGTTCAGAATTGAAACCTGGTTACGAGCTTAGTCGTTTGAAGCTCTTGAACAGTGATTATTATAAACAGTCTCCAAGCGTAAAGTTGGAGATACTTCGTTGTCTATGTGATGATCTACTTGAGGCAGAGGTCATAAGGTTGGAACTTAACAGAAGAAATGTAGCGTCTGAGCATGATGCTGATATTGACCGCATTTCAAACAGTGAGAATCACAAGAAGAGGAAACATCTAGTGAACGGATTGAGTAGTTCTGGCTTGTCTGAGGTGATTGCTGATGAAACTAATGACTGGAACAGCGATGAGTGCTGTTTGTGTAAGATGGATGGGAGCTTAATATGTTGTGATGGTTGTCCGGCTGCTTATCATTCAAGGTGCGTAGGGGTTGTCAAGGATCTTTTGCCAGAAGGTGATTGGTACTGCCCGGAATGTGTGATGGACAAACATTATTCATCCATGAAGTCATCAAAGTCTCTTTGTGGAGCAGAACTTCTGGGTGTAGATCCATATGGGCGGCTATTTTTTTCCAGCTGCGGTTACTTATTGGTGTAAGTCAATCGTTCAGAACGTTAATTATTTTTATTCATATCTTACATGCTTATTCCTTCCATCTCCAGTTTGTTGTTGTTTTTTGTTGTAGTTTTGTTTTTTCATCGAGAATAGTATCCTAGTAAGAAGACATCATAGACAGCAACAAGACTAAATATCTAGATACGAGTCTTTGGACTAAGGAGCAAAATAGTTAAGGGAATACTTTCATGGATCTTGACAGTTGACACATTTACACTCCAGGTTTATTGAAAGCGACAGCGGGTAGCTATAATAGATGATTCAGTTACAGACCATTAGACTCAAGTTTAGATCAACAAAATTGTACTTGTATAAAGGTTCAAATAGAAAGTTTGAGAGAAGAGGTCCAGGACATTGATTGGGTAACAGAGTAGTCATACTTAGATACTCATGTAGAAGACAAGGATTTCTTTCATCATGATGACAAAGACAGTTATTACCCGCATTCATCTATTGTCTATCTCCGAGGCTTATGTGTAAATCTATTTTATATATATGTATAAATTACTAATTATTTCTTCTGACTTTATGGAAGCTCTTATGCTATTAAACAATGTACGTATTGCAATTGTTGCTCCTAGTCTATGTTCCTTAATAACTAACTACTGAACTTGCAGGAGAATTGGTGTTGGCATTTGTGACTCTCAAATTGCAGATATAGATTGGTATTTTTGACTTGCACTTTAAGTAGTAGCATTAGTCAAAATAGGTGAATTTAGAAAGAGAGAAACACGTGAATGAGGTGGCTGCACTTTATATTTGGAAGTGTCTCAGATGACTGCACAATTGCCATATGTTATATGTCATCCAAACTCATACAATGATAATAATAATAACTACTAGAGTTGGTTTTTATTTTATTTAGAATTCTACTTGGTTTGGATTGGATTGTCTCTAATAATAGGGTTGGACTTAAGTATCTTTAGCAAGCATTGTCGTTTAGAGAAATCTTACGAAGAATATAAGAGTACATAAAGACATTGATATTCGTGTAAAAACATAGATTTTCAGCAATATTCTGTACGCCGTGTGTATCACATAAGTTGATAGTTTTCTGTGTTTTGTTTGGTCATAATAGTTGGTTGTTTAATATCTTTTCCACTTAATTTCTACCAACGCCCTTGTATATTATCTTGGAATCATAAGTTTTCTTGGAGGGTATTACCGTGTTATTAGTAATTAATATTTGGAGACTTTTTTTATTAAGGATAGAAAGGGAAAGAAATAACATATCACACCATTTCTTAAAATGTATGAAAAACACAAAACTATCAAATAAAATGATACTGAGGGAGTAATAAATTTCTGTGTAGTTTAGATTATTTTCTTCCACCCATCATAAAATATGCGACCTTGCATCTATCAAATTGATACAGTTATTGCCTTCATTCCAAGGGCAGTTCTTGGGCTTCATTATCCTTGGGATATATATGTTACATAAGATTGTTTCTGTTTCCTTTAGTCCATTATGGAATTCGGTTTTCTCATTCTGGAAAAGTCGTTATTTTGAATGTAGATTTCTATAATGGGAAAATGCCTACCTCTCCTGATATGCCTTTTGGGGTGCTTTCTGTATTATTTGTTCTTTTTATTACTATTTTTTTTTTGTTTGAGGTAGGTCAGTGTCCCCCTCTCCTTTTTCGTCTTCCTTTGCTTTTATAATAAAGTTTCTTGCTTGTTATTAATGTTATTACTATTTATTTTTTTCGATAAATTAACTGAAGTGTGTTTTTTGACCCATATATAAAAATAACTAATTTTGCTTATGTAATTAGGATAACTTAGTTGCTTTGCAAGACTAGAAATAAAATTAATGACAACCCATGTTTGTTTAAGTTATGAAACATGTGACTTTTTAAAACTAGTTATGTAATAAAAATTCACCATGTGTGTTGCAACACTTTGTCATACTAGGCATTTCAGTGTAATGATGTATGTGTCGCATGCTTTCGACTAGTATCAATGAGTCCAATAATAGGCATCATACATAATGACATTCCTAAGAGAATTAATGAGTGTCTATATTACTCCGTTTCTTTGCAATTTGAAATTCGTCTGCAGTCATTTTATTAAGCAGCTTGACATTATTCTCATAGAGATTTATCTGTGTTCTTTCCTTGTTTTTCTATCAGCATTTGAGTCTTGTTTGCTTGTTTCGGACCCGACTGGAATTTCACATGTTTTTGTATTTGCAGGTCAGATTCATGCGAGACAACAGAATCCTCTTACTATTATTACCACAGGGATGATTTGGATGCTGTAATTGAGGTTTTGAGGTCATCATCTCTTTACAGTGGCATAATAAATGCAATCTCGATAAATTGGAATACTCCTTTTGATTCAAAAGCAAAAGATCGTTTGGATTTTCAGACTCCTACTGTTCACAGAAACCTGATTGTGGATAGTAAACCGAAACCAAGTGAAATTTCTGCCATGAACGAAGTTTTGGATGGTCAGAGATGCAAGTTTTCTCTACAGTCTATTAGAAGGCCAGATTCTTCAATAGCAATCCAGATTATGGATATGACAAGTCCTTTTACGAACTCTGAAGGCTCTACTGAAATATCACAAGGTGTTGAAGGCATTCAAATGCCTGTGAGGAATGAGGCAGATTGTTCCAACAAATCTTTTGCAGATCTTAACTGTATTGGAACCTTAGAAAATACTAATCCCAATATTGAGAATCATTCTTTGGAGTTTGCTGCTTCCACTGTTGAACAAAAACAGATCACTGTAGCTGCAGTGCCTGCATCAGCAAACATGGTGTTTGAAGATGATTACTATGTTAACTATTATAGTTTTGCACACATATCTGCATCCATTGCTGGACACTTATTATCTAAATCTTCAGGAAGCATAGTTCAGGACCCAAAGAAATCCGATGAAGAGATTGTTGCAGAACAGATGAATCTCATTTTTAAAAATGTGACTAGGTTTAGTTGGCCAAGCATTTACACACTTCCCATGGATGCTGAGAAAGAAAGCTGTGGATGGTGTTTTTCTTGCAGATCTACCGATAGCGAGGATTGCTTGTTTAGCGTTACCGCTAAGCATTCTGTTGCAAAAGGCTTTGGGATTGACTTTTCTTCAATAAAAAATAAGGAAAGCCATCTAACTACTGTCATACATCATATTCTTTCCATTGAAGAACGATTATCTGGACTTCTTTCGGGTCCATGGCGTAATCCACATTACAGCAAGCATTGGCGTAGAAATGTTACCCAGGCATCCAGTGTTGCATCATTGAGAAATCTGTTAGTTAGTGTAAGTATTTTTTTTTTATTTTAATTCACAAGCCCTCTTTCTTAATCTATAATGAGTTGATTATATTCTGGGGTGTCTGTTTTCAACAAAAAGTGCCTGTAATCAATTTTACGTCTATAATTGATTATTGTATGAAGATTTATAGTTGTATTTGCCGTCGGTTTGTTCCAAACAACTTTTTTTGAATCACCATTCTCGTACTTGTGCCATTGACTCATTGTTGCAACTCGGAATCTGCAGTTAGAGTCCAATTTGCGTCATATTGCGCTCTCAGCAGATTGGTTCAAAGTGGTTGATTCTGTTGTTACAATGGGGTCTGCTTCTTATGCCATGACCAAAGGTCAGGTGTCTTTTCCAAAGAATGGGGGTGGTAAAAAGCGGGGCAAATTGTCACTTACCGAGACCAATTCGGCTGTAAATGGTGGGGGCCGATCAGGTGTATTCTGGTGGAGGGGTGGGCGAGTTTCACGTCAAGTATTTCACTGCAGGATCTTGCCTCAGTTCTTGGCCATGAAGAGTGGCCGGCAAGGTCTTTTTTCTCTCCTTACTTTTCATGAACGAAAAGCTAGTAGCAGTTCTGGTTGAATTACTTAAGGGTTTCTTAAAGTATTTGTTTTAAATTCTGCAGCTGGCTGTGGCCAAATTCCGACTATTTTGTACCTTGACAATTCGGAATCTGCTAGGAGAATCAGATATACTGCTTGGAGAGCTGCTGTAGAGATGTCAACGGCCGTGACACAGCTCGCCTGCCAGGTAAGACAACAAAAATATTCTCAGGTACACGTCAACAATCGTGACACAGCTCGTCTGTTAACTTTAACCTTGTCGGTGCTGTCAGGTTAGGGAATTTGACTCGAATATTAGGTGGGATGAGATTGAAAATGCTCAACTTTTATCTCTTATGGACAAGGATTATAAAAAATCATGGAGGCTGTTCAAGAAGGTTACTATCCGGAGGAAGTGCGTTGAAGGAGCAAATGTGAAATATCTACTTGATTTTGGCAAAAGAAGAACTATTCCTGATTCTGTTATCCAACATGGAGTCATGCTAGAATTATCTGCTAGTGAAAGGAAGAAGTATTGGCTGGATGAGTTATATGTTCCTCTAAGTATTCTGAAGGCTTTCGAAGAGAAAAAACTTGCTCGCATACACAATAAGACTGACTCTGCAGCGCTTCGCGAGGAAGCTGGTAAATTAATAAAAAGGACCTCCAGAAAACAGGGTCTTTCTTACCTTCTGTCAAAATCAGAAAATCACCAATGTGGACAGTGCAAAAAAGATTTGTTGGTCAGGTATGACCAAATCTTTGCTCACAAGTTACACTATCTATACTTGTTTCACGAATCCCATGCAACAAAGTTTTAATATTGCAATCCCTCTCACTAGTAAGATTACTGATTGTTGCTTGCACTCCTAATTATCTCAACTGGTTTTCCTACACTTGTTTAAATCTTGCTGGTCAAGTCCTAGAGCACTTTGGGGAGCTATATGCTGGCGCATTGCCAACATTTTCTGCTAGGCCCCGAGTTGGGTAGGCCTAAGCCTGAGTGTGACCAGCTCACCCGATCGTGGCTCGGATTGAAATAATCGATCACTGGTGGCAACCTGGTGACTCTGGCTGATTTGTTGAGCTAACAGTTGAACCTGGGTTTGCTCTACTATATTAGTACTTGTGCAAACATTTGATTTGTAGGCAAGGTTGAAGAATATAGATACCAAAGGCATTTCTAGATGTTCTCACTGGATATCTGATTATCTGGAGGAAAGAGAGAGATGATTAACTAATTAAATAAATTTTCTATTCATTGACCATTGCAAATTTTCCCTGTTATGCTCAGTAGTTGCTTCCTTAAATGTGTCTTTTAATAGGCTTTGACATGAGCTTCTCACATTTTATACATGGTTCCCCATATTGGTCCACAGTGTCTTGTATGTCACTCACAAGCTCTTTTTTTATTTTTGCATCGACAGGGAAGCTGTGAGCTGTAATGATTGCAAAGGTAAGCGTTTGTTCTTCCATCATTTGATGGGATTCTTCATGTTTTCCCTGTTTCTGGATTTGACCATATTCTCTTTGGATCAATACATTATGGTCACTTCCTGAAAGCATGCTGATAATTATGCGCACGAGAGTAAAATCACCAGGAACTTGGTAGCTTGGTGTTTTCTATTTTGTAAGAACTGTATGGTGGTAATAATTAGACAGTAATTGAGTAGACTATAATATTAGAATGCCGATTTTCCTCTTAAAGATAATTAAGACATTTGTTAAACTTTTTTTTCCACAATGAGGAAATGATTCACATTTACAACAAAAATTTACTTTCCATTCTGTGGCATAGTCATCATCAGAAATGCTATTTGGTGATGTTCGTGGGAACCAGTGTTCAGTTAAACTCTTAATGTTGCTATTTTCTGTACAGAATATATAGGAAGAACACTTTGTGACCATGTTAGTTGCTGGTACTGAATCCTGCAACCATGATTATTAATGCGGGAGATGATGTGCTTCTTTGATATTTTATTGTCTTTTTAAGTAATTGATAAATGGACATTGTCTTCAAGACTAGTTAATAGTTTTAGTAATTTCAGCAGCATTGCTCTTGGTTAAATGAACTACGATGAATTCTTATTGCTTAAATGTTTTCATTCAGGTTTTTTCCATAAGAAGCATTTCAGGAAGTCTAAGGGCAAAACTGCTGCAGATTGTACATATACATGCAACAAGTGCCAGAGCACAAAACATGTGAAAAAACTTGTGAAGGAATTTGTAAAAATTAAAAAGAAAATGAAAAAGGGGAAACCACTGGCACAGGAGAAAATAACCTCCATGTCTGAGCGACCAAGACGTTCGATTCAGAGAGTTAACTACGTCGAATTGCAAAAGCAAGAGCTGGATGGAACGAAAAAGCACACACCAGGTCACCAGAAACAAGGGATCACCAAGAAAAACACACGAGGTCGACCTAGGAAATGGGTCCCAGTAGAACAAAAAGTTCAGCCTAAGAAAGTGATCGTGAAGAAGAAAAAACGTGGTCGACCTAAGAAATGGATCACCAAGAAACATGAAGATGGTAGATCCAAGAAAGTGGTCTGTTGGCCAAAAGGGAACAGAACACAGATTTATCATGCATTCTGGCTTAATGGTCTTCGGTTTTCAAGCAAACCAAATGATGCTCGTGTCATGGAATTTAGGGAAGGAAGACTACTTCTGCCATCTGAAAATTCAAATGCTCTCTGTACACAACCCATTTGTGGTCTTTGCTTGGAAGCAGACTATACATCCAGATTAGTTTATGTCAAATGTGAAAAATGCCAAGGTAGACTAATTTAAATTTATGTTTTAATCTATCATATTTTTCTTTGTGTTTGGGGATTTATAAACCGGATAGGATAAAGAATAACAAATCCTATATTTGCTAAGCATCCTTTTGTAATTTAAATAAATTCAATAGGTGATAAAAGGTATATAGGGTCCTCTTTTAATTGATTTGTGGCTCTTCTTTATAGAGCAAATGAGGCTGTGTATTCGGTTTTAGCCTGTAATCATTATCTCAAGGTTACCAAATGGTTCCTGTGACTGTTCACATGTTCAGTGTTTTTTTCTTCTTCTGATTTAACTTACTGTTGTCATGTCACGCAGAATGGTTCCATGGAGATGCTTTCGGGTGCAAAGTGGAAAGCACTACTGAAATTATTGGATTCCGGTGTCATAAATGCCGTGAGAGTAGCCCTCCCATTTGTCCGCATATGATGGACATAGCAATTTCCTGCAATATCAAGGAAGGGGAATGTCGTTCCGGAGCTGAAAACGTTGACAAGGAATTGCCTGATATTGATGAATTTTCTAATGGAAAAGATGAGAGACATGAATTTACTCCCACTGATGGTTGTCAGGGTTTAGTTCACACTTATGTCCGTAAGCCACGATCAGATACACTTCTTAATTCTAATCAAAAGGTTAAAAAAGCACTGGAAGTTCCGGATTCTAATAAGTCGATTGATGAAGAGAAGAATTTTATTTCTCCTCACCAGACTCTTATGATAAGTGAATATGATGTTGAATCAAAAGAGGGTACCAAGTCTGTTGAAAAGCAGGAATCACGTACTGTAGTTCCAGATTCAGTTCATGAGGATCAAAAGGTAGATATGGTTCTTGACTGTGATGATACTCCTTCGTCCCAGGCATGCATGATTGAATCAGAAAATGAGCATTTTATTTCTGTTGGATCACCTCCTAGAACAATTAATTTATCTTGCACAACTTCTGACGATGTTATTGAAAAGGAAGCGCCAATGGTGGGACATAATGAGGTTGAGGATGGTATTGCTATTACACCTGCTAACACAGAGATGCCTTTGGCAGTAGGCTTTGGTGCCCCTACTGAGTTAATGCAACACACATCCCCTTCAACATTAACACAATCCTTAAATACAAGAGGAAATCAAGTATAGACTCATTTTTAAATGTTACAGTAGTTGTGGAGCTCCAGATTATTCACATGTAGGCATAATATCCAGTGAGAACAAGTATTTAACAGAAATACTGTTCATTGAAAATTGCTAAGGAGTGGGGTGGTGGGGTAGGATGTACCAGTAGAGGTCCGTTTGATTTTCGAGCATGGATGTCTTTGAATGCCGTGTTAGGAAAGCTTGGCTACAAGTGGATTGGAATTTCATTGGTTTTATAATGACATTATTTTTTTCCATCATGCTGCAATCACTTTGTTGTGTAAGTTTGGGTTCACCCTTCCTGCAACTAATACTTTCTCTGTAGAAAGAGCAGCACTTGAATATCTTCTCATTAACTCGTTGGCCAAAATTGATATATAACCAATTTACATGATGCCTGTAGCTGAAACTTGAAGCTATAATATTTTATAGTGATTTGTAAGTTTTTGAGACTTCAAGGAGTCATCTATGGGGCATCAGGAACTCTCACAGTCCACAAGGTATCATCTTATCTCTGACCATGTGCTCGTTTTACACGTTTAGTTGTTGTCTATCTGCTATCTGTTAGAATCTGTTCGGCTGCTTCCGGAGCAGAGAACTGAGTACTTCTTTGTTTACATGAGGCATTTTTCGACAGCTATTTGTATATCTTGGATCTCCTTGAGCATCCTTTCAGATGTGTGATATTAATCTTATCCAGTACTTTACTGCAACCATTCCTTATAGTTTATAGTCCCAAAAAGTAGTTCTTAAGATAAGTCACGAGTTCATGACTAAAACTTGCATTTGTTTCAGGCGTTTCTTATTGTAGCTATGATTCTCTCTATTCATGGCTGTGGGTCTGTCTTGGTATCAAGGAATTGTCTCTGTAGCTTTAGCCCATGTTCATTGCTCCTGGACTATTAGCATGTTCAAACTCAAATTTGTCTATGACTTAGACAAACATCTTTCTTTTATTTGGCTAACAACTAGAATTGTAGAAAGGCTTCCCTTTAAGAACATAATTTCGACAACTGTGTTCAGTTAACACATTGTCCTGGCTGCGTGGGTTGGATTCGTCAGAAGGATAGGCTTTTCCTCTTTTACATGGTATTTACGTTAATGCAGAGATATCTTTTGAAACTTGAGTGTTAAGCTGCTGCAGTTTCTTTATCAAGGACAGATTTTGATGGAGGGAGACTTTTACTATCACTTATTCCGCATAATGAGACAGAATAGCATATTTCTCTTAAGATTATGGCCTTCATAAGATGCTAGTCATATCTCAACTGTTTCATGAAGGTTGTTCAAAGCTTGGTAGCTAGGAGAATCAGGTCCTGCTCTTCATTTCGCACAGGTGAGGGAAACATTGTTATTGTGGTGGATATATGGGATTTAGATTTTACCTTCAAGGTAACTCTAGCTTTATCTGTAATTCAGAGTGAACCAAAGCACTTTTTCTTTTCTAAAGAGTAGAATCTGATGCAAATTTAATTTTGCTTGCAGTGTTTTGCAGAAAGTAAATGTTGATCAAAATCGGGGTTTAAAAGATGGTTCTTTTTGGGAATGTGTAGTTACGACGTCTCTGTCATGAAGGAGCTTCAATTCAGCACAGAAAGTGAGTTCAACTGTGAGAGTGGGAGAAGATCAAGGGAAACATCGCAACAAAATATTAGAAAGACAAATAGACCTTTGGGGCATATGTTGCTCATTCCCAACCCTAGTAAAACTGAAGCTCTTTCTATCACTATAAAGGTTTTGAACTGTACTGAACTCCAGCCCCAGTAGAATAGGGAGCTACCGCAGGAAACTGGATTATTTTGGAATGAATTCTGACTGTTGGTTCTTTAGAATCTAATTTTGAATCTTGGCAGAAGCAGTCTTCTTTTGTTTTGTCAAATTTGAATCCTAATTTGGTTCAAGGGGCAATCCAGGTGATGAGGTAGATGTGTGGTGGCACTCATGGTGACAGAGATTATAGTTGTAGGCCGTGAGAGGCCCTGATAGTGAAGAGAGAAGCCAAGGATAAAAAACGTTTTTAGTTTTTTGAAAATGATAAAAATCGGTTATTCTGGTCTGTTCTTAATCCCTTTGAATACAAGGATATACTGAGTAGGTCGTATATTCTCTTCCAAATAAAAGTTAAAAATGAGGTAAAGAGTTCCCCACCGGAAGCAGAACATTCATTTGAGTTTTGAATCTAGTTGATGTTCTGTTCTGTTTTGTTTTGTACATCTTCTAGGCCTCTGAATTTATCTAGCATACTCTTTTCACAGGCTGACGTTTTCCTTCCCACGTTGCCGCAACCATCTTAATTTCTGTTCTTTCAGGAAAATACTTTTCGCATAGGCAATTCGTCTCTCCAACCCCTTGCCAAAGAAAAAAAATCGTACTTCCGACCCATTTCTCCTAGTTACCACTTCCTAGTCTCCTCTTTATTTTATTTCTGTTTTTAAATTATGTTGTTGTGACCTAGTGAAATAACTCAAACAGGCTGATTGTCGTGGACAAGAGAATAGACAGTGTACTTGGACAAAAAGGAATCCAGTAATCGGGGAGACATGTCTCGAATTCAGTGTGGACTTCAAGTCTTGAAGAAACGCGAAATGCAGAGCACGTCGTTTCCCAAATTGTGAGAAACGAAACAACAAAGAAAGAGGTTGGACTTCGTCGCTGGTCGGTGCTCATTCCTGACGTTCAAATTGAAAAAGAAAAGTTGGGATAGCTGGGATTACTGGTACCACCGACTGGCGGCTGCATAAAGCATCCAATTCTGAAGTCAAATGATAAATGACCGTTTAGTGCCTGTCTAACTAAGAGGCTCGGAAACTGTTAGGTTCGGTGTTAAAACGAACCAAATCAGGCTCGGATTTATAAGATATTGATTCTGTATATAAATAATCATTTTCAGACCCTGAAAATTCTCAGAGCATTTTAAAAGCGTTTTTATTTCTTCCCGGTGAAATAATTTGATCGCGAAAAGATTTATTTTTATTGCGCTGTTCTCCGTTCAAGGTAACAATAACATTAAAATAACAATTCTGGAAACAATATTGAGTTTAATAGTATAGTTTCGTTTGTTATGAATGAAATTCCGATCCTTGGATTTGAATGAAACTTTTGATGCCGAAAAGTATATTCTGATCTTTTGATTTTAAGCGATCGTTGAAGGAATTTGTAAGTACTATCGTGGAAGTAGAGTCTTATCTCGTATGAAACTTATCATTTTACTTGATTTGAACATCAGATAAAAGTCGTTTGGTTTTGACGTGTTTTTTTAGGCGGCAATACGAATTGTTTGGTTTTAGGTTCAAGTCCTATGATCTATGTGATTTTAATCGAGGAATGACTAATATATTGATATATTGATTTGAATATATGTGACATTCGAAGGGTTTATTTTAGAGAATTGTTGTAATCTCTGTTTGAAGGAGTTTAGATCTGTAGCTCTAAAGTTATTGGATTATTAAAATTTAGATCGCTTTTAAAAACAGTTTTCACGAGCGATGTGATTTTCAGATTGGAAAGTATCTGATGAGTGTTTTTATATATTTTTCTCTCTGTGTTAGAAGCATTTAGGCTCATAATCATGTTTCACATTTGATTTTTAGATTGTAATGGCTTCATCGATAGTATACTCAAAGAAGAATGTCTTGTATATGTGTTAGAACATAATATGTCTCACCTGACATGTTTGGCTGTGTTCAGATTAACTGTTTTTATTTAAATTAGGCTATTTCATTACTGGTATTTGGTATACTGATATTTTTGTTTCCAGTGTTGTCCTGATTTTATGTTAGGTCATATTTCAATTAGGTACTAGTTGTTGATGAAGTTGATTGTTATGAAAATGCTAGATTTTCTTTTCTTTCTGTAGTTAATTATGTTTAAAAAACATGACATATTTTTCTAGTTTCTACAATTAGGTATATTTGTCTGTTGGTATATCTAGTACTTCTTTATGTTGTGGTGCACAGAGAAAAATAAACTTGGACTGTATTTCAAGAAACTAGAAACTAATAACCGGTTTCAGAGGTATAATTGGAAATTGTAACTAGTGTCTGTTAGCGCTAGCTTTGTGTTTTTTTTTTTGTTGCAATATGTAGTATGCCATAAAGCGAACAATAATGGTCATCTATCTACTTGTGTTTGAGTATCACAGGTTCGTTTATGAATGAAGTAGCTAATGATCCTTCTTTATCTTTTTCTCCAGGTAGCACTGGAAAACAAGGCAGATAAAAAGGAAATGGCGGCGGTGGTGGCAGAACAAAAATCTTCGCTGAACCCAGATGCACCCCTCTTTATTCCAGAGGCATTTCGTCATGTGGAGGATTTTTCTCCAGAATGGTGGGATCTGGTGAAGACCTCAACATGGTTCCGTGACTACTGGCTTAACAGCCAAGAGGAAGAAGAAGGTTATTTTTTTGATGAAAATGATAAAAGCGAAATTGCTCATTTGCTTCCCGAGTCATTTGATCTTGGCATCAATGAAGAAGACGAGTTCCCCAACTTGGAGGCCGAGCTAGATGACATGGTCAGGTCTTCTGAAGCTGAAGATTACAAGAACCAATTAGCTCTAGAGGACAATAAACAATCGAAAAATGGTAACTAAGATTTTGTTTATCATTTATTTGTTTAATAAACATCCTATTTTCCTTTTTAGGGTTGATAGAATTATCCTGTATGTCATCTATTTAAATGGTAGATTTAATTTTTATGGAAACAGAGTTGGAGATTGATGAAGCACAGGCACTGATGAAAAATCTGGGTTTGCAAAAATCGTCCCCTAGAGCTAGTTCTAAGTCTCCAGTTTACCGTGAGAAGGCGACTCAAAATGGAAGCCCTAAATGCAGCAGCAGCAGTCCACGTTTCATCCATCAGCCACGTTAAATTGCATCATCTTGTTGATATCATTTCCTTTTGGATTGCAGGTCAGTTTACTAAATGATAACGAAGTAAATTAGTTTTTTCAGTTTTCCCTTTTTGTATAGAACTACAACTTGCAGCTCTTTGTAATTTTCCCTCCATCATGTTATAATCTGTTCTTACTTTACTGCTGGTAGAAAAATTCCTAGCAAAAACAATGTAAACAAAAGAGTAAAAGTTAAATGAAAAGGAAAAAAAAAGTGTGTTTCAGAAGAAAGCAAATCCTCAAAGTTGGACTAAGCAGATACCATTAAGAACTGCTGTGGCGTTCTAGTTATAAGGGTTGGAAGTTCTAACCTTGATGACGTGATTCTCTCTGTACTGCTTCATCGCCTAAGTGACTGTTAACAAAGGCTGAAGAACATTTCATATGTAGGATGCTAGATTACCTCAACAGTAGAAAAGAATAATCACCAAGTATGTAACTCATACATTAATTCGGTCTGGTGATTAAACAATCCCCATAATTCCAATGTGGCGTGTAATCATAACTTTTTTTTTTTTATCGGTCAAGAGGAAATTCATTGAAAAAGAGGAGGTACTTAGAGGGTACCTCAACCCAATGAACACTAACAAAAACTAACTAAGAGGAACAAAGAAAGAAAGAGGAAAAACATGAAAATAAAAACAGAAGACACACATCAATGGGGCCGAAATAGTGAGTCCCAAAGAGCTATAACCATATTGGCGGTTAGACCTAGCATTTTTGTGTTCGATTCGGCCCAAAAGAAAGCTTGAATTTTAACGCTTCTAATTATACTTTCCAATCTTTTTCTTTTGTTTGCGAAAACTCTTGCATTGCGCTCCCTCCAAATACTCCACTAAATAGCAATCGGGATGTTGTTCTAAATTTGACTAAGGCGATCGTCACCCCAATTGAGCTTCCAAGAATTTACGTTTATGGATACATTGGAGTTATAACTCCATTATTTCTCGACCCTTCACTAAAGTAATCCCAAATCCTTCGGATCCTCCAACAATCATAAAAAAGATGCTCACTTGTCTCGTCAGTTTCGCCACAAAAGCAACAAAGGCTAGAAACCTCCATGCCCCTCTTTATGAGCTTGTCTTTTGTCATTACCCTATCATGAGCAAGGTGCCAAAGAAAAAAGTTTATTTTGCATGGGTAATTCCGGCTCCACACAACATCTATAGTGAAAGTTGGCGTTGCTTGTTCCTCTCCGACCTTCATGCTATCTTTAACCGTATATTGACCATCGATATTTTCGTCCCAAACACGAGTATCCGAAACTCCTTCTTGAAAAGAGAAAAAAGATAGAATAATTGAAATGCTTGACACTTCATTTGAGATGGTTTGAGAATACCTTTGTCTAGCCATAAATTTCCAAACTATCTCGCCGCAACTACATCGAACATGCGTGCTACCACGAGCTCCTTGGTCCTTGAGGCTTCATAAGCCAAAGGAAACATATCACATAGTTTTTTATCCCTTATCCAAACATCTTCCCAAAATCTAGTTTCCTCACCCGCGCCAACCTTGAATTTGATATGTTTATTGAAATCTTCTAACTCTTTGTAGATGTTATACCAAAGGCTACCTCCTTCTGAACCTTTAGGTTGGAGAGTTTCCCAACCGTTTGATGTTTCACCAAATTTTTCAACTATAATCTTCCTCCACAAAGCATCTTTCTCTAAGCCAAACCGCCACCACCATTTTTTTAACAAATCCGAGTTCACTAATTTCGATCTTCTAATACCAAGACCTTCTTTTTCTTTTGATTTTGATACCGTAGTCCAACCAACATTGTGAATTCTTTTTGTGTTATGATCATCGTCCCATAATAAGTTCCTCACCACCTTATCCATTTCCTTAGTTATGGCGCAAGGAGCAAGAAAAAGAGAAAAGTAGTAAATTGGTAAACTCCCTAGAATGCTTTTGGCAAGAATTGACTTACCCGCTTTTGATATCGCTTTTCCGTTCCAATGAGCAATCCTTTTCGCACAAATATCGAGCGTTTTTTCCCATTTTTGAGATCCTCCTACTTTGCCACCTAACGGAAGACCAAGGTATATACTAGGAAAGCTTTCGAATTTGCATCCCAACAAATTTGCATAAATTTCAATGCTCTCTTCCACCGCTACTCCGTATAAGCTACTCTTAGAGAAATTGATCTTCAAGCCCGAAGTTAGCTCAAAACAGAGAAGAAGATAATGGAGGGTAGCGACTTGATCCTCCTTCGCATCGAGAAAGATAATGGTGTCGTCGGCGAATTGCAAATGATTAATTTTTGTTCCTCATTCCTTTACCAAAACCCCCGAAATTTGATCAAATTGTTGAGCTTTGCTCAACATACAACTTAAGACTTCACCCACAATTGTGAAGAGAAAGGGAGATAAAGGATCTCCTTGCCGAAGACCCTTTTCGCTACCAAAATAGCCATAGGACGAACCATTGACAAGAACCGAGAATTTAGAGAAAGTTAAACAATTTCTAATCCAAGCCCTCCAAACACCACCAAAGCCCATTTTAAAAAGAACTTCGTTGAGAAATTTCCAATTTACGTTATCAAAAGCCTTCTCAAAATCTAGCTTGCAAACCAAACCCGGAAGTTTTTGACAGAGTCTAGAATCCACACATTCATTTGCTATCAAAACTCCATCAAGGATTTGTCTACCTTTAATAAAGCTAGATTGGGACGAGGAGATTAGAGAAGGAAGATATACCTTTAGACGATCCGCCAAACACTTAGAAATGATTTTGTATACACTCCCGATAAGACTAATAGGTCGAAAATCTTTAACTTCCTCGATGTTCACCTTCTTTGGAATGAAAGCGATGAAATTGTTTTTTAAGGACGAATGGAGAATGTTGAGGTCATGGAATTCCTTGAAAACCTTCATCAAATCTTCTTTAATAAATTCCCAACAAACAATAAAGAACTTCATAGGATAACCATCCGGACCTGGTGCACGGTCTATTCCCAAGCTTTTAATTGCATTTTTCACTTCCTCTTCACTAAAAGTCCTTTCCAACCATAAACGGGTTTTCTCATCAATCTTATTAAGACACATGTTTTTGATTCTAGGACGAAAGTTAGAAGTCTCCTTAAAAGCATGCTCAAAATGATTTGCAATAACCATCTTAATTTCCTCTTTGTTACTGGTCCACCTACCATTAATACGAAGATTGGTGATGTTGTTTGATGCTCTATGACCCTCACCATTCTATGGAAAAACCTTGTGTTGCGATCCCCATCTCTTAGGTATCTAATTCTAGATTTTTGTCTCAACATTACGCTTTGACGCCTATGGGCCAACTCGAAATCCACCTTTGCCGTCACTAACAAGTCTTCTTCCTCTACGGTGAGACCCCTCCCATCATCTAGATCATCCAACTCTTTCATCTTGGTAAGCGCCATGTTCATGGCCTTGTTAATGCACCCAAAAACTTCTTTGTTCCACACCTTTAAATTCTCCTTTAAAGCGTTTAGATTTTTTGCGAAACATTCGCCGACCGTACCTACAAAGGAAAAGGACTCCCACCATTCTTTCATTAAGGGAATAATGTTAGTGTCTTCAAGCCAATCTATTTGAAAACGAAAGGGGCGAGCACCCCAATCCGAGTCCATTGCACCTATCTCAATAGGGAAGTGATCTGAAAAAGGTCTTGCATGACGCTTGAGAGCAATATTTGGGATGTGCATTTTCCAATCCGAAGAGACGAGAAAACGGTCGATCTTACTCTTCTTATTTGGCGGTTTACCCCAAGTATATTTAGCACCGAAGAGAGGCACGTCGACAAGGTCGAGATCATTACAAAGGTCGTTAAAAAGTTTCATAGAGTTTGATATTCTACGACATCCCTTCTTTCCTCCAAAAATCTAATCTCATTGAAGTCCCCCCCAAAACACAAAGGTATTCCATCCCAATAACCGTGTAAAGTAGCTATTTCCAAACGGAAACTTTTCTTTTCGTTCACATTGCAAGGGCCGTAAACGCCGACTAATACCCAACGAAAGTTATCCGACAAGTTGCGGTAAGAAATACTTAAAGAGAAGGTACCTTTCGAGAAAATCTTCCACTTTAACCAAAACCGAATTCCAAATGATCAAAATACCTCTCGATCTTCCATAGGAGTGAAGTGCAATCCACTTACATGGAGTTGCTCCCCAACATTGGCGCACAATTTTTTCGGTGCAAGCTTTAAGCTTCGTCTCTTGTAGCATGAGAATAGTTGGCTTCCACCGGTTCACGAGCTTTTTTAATTTAGAGCGCTTATCCGGTCTCCAATACCGTTGACATTCCAAGAAATTATCTTACACATAACAAAATGAAGTATCCACAATAAATAAAGTAACCAAGCATTACAAGCATTAACTTGCTCACTAACTCCCGCATCCATAACATCTTTGTAGGTCTGCACGTGAGATAAAATAGAGTTTGTGACGAAATTTGATTCTTGATTGGAGAATTCAATCCCTGATACTTTACCGGTTTCCTTTATGTTGTCGAAGAGGCGCATCAATTTCCGATGAATTCCAATGGCCATCTCCATATTATTGCCATCATCGTTAAACTTATGACTACCACTTGTTTGAGACGCGGCATCCTCCTTATCGCGCAAAGAATCCTTGAGCACTTCCAAACCTTTATTTTCCTCTTTGCTTGATACTTCCTCATTTTGGTGAGGAAGAGGGCTAGCACTAAATTGAGTTTCATTGGAGAGTTTAGCCTTAAATTGCTTTTTTAGACATCTAAGAGAGGAATCACCCATAGAAATGGAGCTCGAAGCCGCGAAGCTGCCGGAGTGCAAAACAGCACTGGAGGCATCAAGAGCGTCTAAAATTGGAGCTGTGCAAAACAGAACTCCTCCTGTTGGACTGGCCTGTGTGTGTTGTAATGGGTTTGAGCAATGGGTTGATTTATGTTTCTGTTGGCCCATTTATGTGTGTAATCATAACTTTTATCATGACAGAATAATTAACCAACCTTTATGAGAAGGTTTCTGCCAAAACCTCTCTCTTCATTTCTGGTATTGATTTTCTACAAGTTTTTTCACAAATATTATAGAAAGCTTGGTTTTTTCTCATACCTTTTATGGAATCACATGCGATGGTGTTTTTTCATAAATATTATAGAAAGCTTGGTTTTTTCTCATACCTTTACCATATGGAATCACATGCCATGGTGCTGCCTTTGGTGGTGGTGGACTCTTACGTGATGTTGCTGCTGCTGCTAGTGTTGCACTTGCCCTTTCTTTATCCATAAGAGAGTGTGATCTAGATTGAAGAGAATAAAGTGTTGCAAATTATATATTTCAATCAATGTATATTCCTTTTTGAGTAATTGTTGAAGAAATTCTAATATAAGGAGCTAATTTTTACTGCCTATTTCAGAGTTTGCTGTCTTTAAAATTCTGTCTGTCAGGAATCACATGTTACGGATTGTTTAAAAATAAGAATTTCTATGAGGATTGCCAAAAAGAAGAGAATAAAGATTAAAACAGGAAAGGCCACACAATAAACTGCGATATTAGGATCTCAACATTGGGAGTCCCAGAGGAAACTACATATCACTTGAGTTGAGCTATCTATTAATAATCTTTTTTTTAGGAAGTTACAAGAAGAAAACAGCAAAACTACAGGGGGGAAGAGAACTCACCTAACAAGTGAGTGATACAAGGAGGGGATGTCAACCACATATCAGAAGAGTGGTGAGCAACAGCAAAAGCTGCTAATGAATGTGCCACAACATTGACATCGTCTTTGATAAAATGAAACTCAACAGATCTAAATAAACTAAGCTTCTCCTTAATCCTAGAGATGGTGTTCTTTATGCGCCATAGGAAGGAGAAATTATTAAACCTGAGAGAGTTAACAACAGTGAGGGAATCACCTTCAATAATGATTTGCTTGAAACCCTTATTGATAGCCAAGTCACTTCCTACCAGAGCCCTGAAAGCTTCAGCTTCGATAGGAGAACTGAAATCAAGAAGTTGAGTCTGACCACCATTGAAACCAGCACTGCAGTCCCTAGCAATAGCTGGCATGCGTAGCCTTTAGGACCAGCTGCCCCATTAAAATTAATTTTGAACTTTGGAGAGGGGGGTGGGAACCAGCTTACCTCATGGGATTCCAGAAGATCTTGTTCAGTTGGTAGCGCAGCAGTATCTCGAGGAATGAAGTCTATATTATACCAGTAAAGAGCATTGTTAAGCATAGATTGGATATTGACTGTATCTTTATTGAATATGATGTTGTTTCTAGTTTCCAAATGCGTGAACTAAACTTACATGCTTTTTGGATGAGCCAGCTACCATTTTTCACATATATACTTCAATTAAGATTGCAAGGGAGCTCTGAAAATTTCTGTCCATTGTCTCGATTTTGTTAGGGGATTCTCAATAATATTGCTGTCCATATATATCTTCCGTTTATAAAAAAAATTCAGAATTTGTAAGTTACAGGTTAAATAAGTTTCAAAGTTTAACTGTTTTTGCGAATCCTAATCATTTGTAGAAAAATTGGCCATTTATATATTGACAAAACTAATTATCACTGTGAAGTCATAGATTGTGGTTTACGCAATGCTATAGTGACTTCCCGTACGTCAACTTCGCCTTCCCGTGCATTGATGCTTTAACCACTGGCTCATACCTATCAAGAAAAGAATTCACCAGACAAAGCCTGCTCCTCGTCTTTAACAATCTCATCGTAGTAAACCAAGTCAGCAAAAAGTTTATTAAACGAATCTAGATGCTCAGTCAGAATTGCACCCTTCTTCATGTTATAGTGGTATAAATTTCTTTTAAGATGTATCCTATTCGCCACGTTCTTCACTAAGTAATCATATTCTAGCTTTTCCCAAAGCTCCTTAGCTGAAGTCTCGTGCTGATAATTAACTCTTACCGTCGTTGCTAAGCACCCACGAATAGAACCAAGACATAATTTATTCAGCTTGTTCCATTGTTTGTCAGTCATCTCTCATGGCCGACCTTCTATAGCTTCATCTAGGTCAAGATGAACAAGCTCATCCATTACATATGTTCTCCATAAATCAAAATTATTGGTTCCGGTGAACTTCTCAACCTTGAGTTGTGATCTATGAGAGTGGAGTATTTCTTCTTTCGTTTTTTTATCTTTAGATGTCGATTCCGTTGTTTCCAACGAATCTTCTGGTCGATTCGTATCAACCACTGTTCACAAATAATAAAATAAAGATAAAAAACTTAAACTTTGAGATCAGAATTAACTCAAACGATTTCAGAAAAATAATATTACGAATACCCAAAATTCCAAGAACGTAACTTGAGCTTTGATACCAATTATTGCGCTAAAACCAGGCGAAAGCGATTTTCACAGCTACACAATAGTATTCTAATAATTGCAAAAGAACATAAACGAGAACAAGAATTTAACGAGGTTGAATCCTCGGGAAAAATAAAAGATTTTATATATTATCGTAGAGGGATAAAACATATAAAACCCAAGAAGAGAAGAAGAATTTTTGGTGTAATTTTCTAGGGTTCTCTACTTAGCTATTTATAGATATATAGATAGGGCACTTTACTTGTTCTACAAGAATAGAGTTTCTTTAACTTAGCTATCAAGTCCCTATACTTTAGGAAGAAGTAAACAAATTTGGGTTTATCCTAAAATCCTTGACCGGCTAAAGTTTGGGTTTATCCCAAGCCCGAAACTCCACCGCATGTATGTGTTTGAGTTTTACGTAAACTCAAACTCTCAAACAACCGACCTATTGTCAACATATTCACATCTGATTCTTCTCCCATAAATAAATATTTCAAAATCAAATTTACCGAATAACCTCAAATTTCAAGTTTTCCAAAATATTACATGTGCAGTAAAGACTTCTCCCATCCCTATTTTTCGAAATCCTTAAAATGCTCAATATTTCAAGTCTTCCAATAGATTTCAAAACTCTCCAAAAATCCTTGAAATTCTCATCTAACTACTTGCTTGTAAGCTCCAACAAGGAGTTTGTCTATACAAATATTGTTAAGAAAATAATTTCTTATTTGATATGCTATCATCCATTGAGACTCTAATTCTATTTTTTCTAGCATATTTGGCAAGTTTATCGGCGATGGAGTTGTTGTTTATATTTACATACGATATTCATATTTTTTCAAATACTAAAAAATTCTTCATAAAAATTTCTATAACTTCTTTTGCTCTCCAAGATATACATGTTCCACCTCCTTTTATACATTGTGTGGTTACTTTACAGGCACAAAAACTAACCACTTGTTTGTCACTCCTTGTTGCTCATACCTCTGCAAGTTGTTGAGCTAATACCTCGACGTATGGCCCTAAAGTGTATCCTGAATTCACAATGAAGTCATCAATTTTACCATTTTTAAAATGAACAATGCCAACTTTGTACTCTCCAGTCTCCTTAATGTACGAGGCATCCATATGATAAAATTCTGAGAGAGAATACATTCCTCCTGGTATCATCATTAATGTTTCTAATAGTCATTCCATGATGCTCATTTAAGGGCTTTGGATAATGCAAACCAAAGTTGACTATTTTTAATTTGGTTGATTAAAACAAAGGGGTTATGATCAATTTTTAAAAAAACAAACATGTTTCTATTGTTCCGAATGGCCCCAAAACTAATACAAAATAGATTTCACACCAGTCATTCCAGGATTTTCAAACCAAACTTGATCATATTTAAAGAAATTATTTCTGCGGATAGAACAAGAAATACCTAGCCCAACCCAAACTGCTCTAGAAAAAACACAATCTATCAAAAGATGAGCACTTGTTTCAGGTAATCTAGAATTCCATAAATAACAAGTCATATGAGCGTAAGATTTTTGTATTAAGGGGAAAAACATCAACAAAAAGCTTCAAGACTAAAAGGATAATTCTGGGAATAACCTTAACCTTCCACAGTTTGTTCCAGAAAGGATTAATATATTTGATGGTACTTGCAGAGTTTTTTTTTTTTTTTTGGTACGAAAATGAAATTTTATTAAGAATAAGAAAATAGAGAGATGCAATCCTTTGCAAGCAAAATAGAAACCCAAGATTCAAAGTTACAATACTGCTCTAGTTTTAGTTTATGATTCATGGTGTGTTTTGAGATAGAATCATACATACACTATTAGAAGTTATTTCAGCATAAACAATGTACCAAGAGTTAGAAGAAGCTAACATCTACTTAATCTCTCTTATAATACTCTTATTCTCCTATCTAACTAGATATTCATTCAAAGTTATTGACTTCACTACTACCTCAGCATTTGCGTCAAAGATGACTTTATCCAGCTTTAAGTAGTTAGCCCAACAAACAACTTTTCTGATTGTGTAGCACTCAGCAGTCTCAGGATCTAGAATCCTTTCGGCATAACTTCCTTTCATTCCTTTGAAATTCCTTGCACAGTCATGTAGTACCATTCTGGTACCAATACAGTCGGTATCATAATCAAAGGATGCATTAGTATTTATTTTATAGAAATCAATGGGAGGTGCTGACCACAATGCACTGTTGGAAATCATAGAGTTATGTGAATGATTAATATTGGTAGAAATATGATCAGAACAATGTTTAAAATTATGCAGGTGGTAGTTTATTCTAGAAACAATATTAAAAGGGTTAGAATTTTTCCTTGAAAGACGCGAAGATGCATTCGCATTTTTCCTTTCATATGATCCAGCATACTGTCATGAGCATGATCCTTTATTGTTGTTGTTCCATATCACTAATTTGATATCCATCTGCGAACAAAGATAAGACCCAATCTTTGAAAGAAATTGCTCTGCATCCTACTTCATCAATTCTTACATTCAGTTTTCTCCAAAATACTTTTGAGTGACTGCAATCAAAGAACAAGCGTTTTATACTTTCAACTTGTTGATTACATATGTTGCAGATAACATCTTTATATCTTGTAAGAATAGTAAGCCTGACTTTTGTTGTCACAGTCTCTTTTAAGCATTTCTATATGAATAACTTCAATCTGCAGGAGCATCGAGTTTACAGAGCCTCTTCCAAACTTTGCTTGTGATATATCTATCCCCATGATTTTCCTGATTCACATTACCCATAATACAATTATAGGCGCTTTTAACGGAGAACTTCCCATCACGAGATGGCAACCAAATAAGTTCGTCCCCATCATCGAAAGATATGACAAATTTGATAATTTTCTAGATAGTGTTTGCGCTAAACAAAAACTCTAGAAAAGAGATGTTCCATTTGTCACTGTTTGGTATCATTAATTCAGTAACAAAGGTGAAACTGACGATCGGTTTCCCTAATAGGACTTAACTTTTCGGAAAATCCTTTTACCCATCTGTCAAGCCAAATGTATGTTTACTTGCCAATTTTCACCACTTTGAAATAATTTTGTTGAATGATGTTCCTGCCTAGCTCCAGTCCTTGCCATACCCATGGTGCAGTTTTTAGTTCTGAAGAATCATGAAGCAGATTTCTTCATTTAAGATACTTGGCTTGGAAAATTTGGACCCAAAGACTCGAGGATTGCATCACCATTCTCCATGTAAGTTTAGCAAGTAAAGCCTGATTTAAACCTTTAAAATTCATAAAAGCTAAACCACCATTGTACTTGGACTTACATAAATTACGCCATGTGATTAAATTAACACCCTGTAGATGGTGGATTTTTGACAAGGATAAAATAGTAAATTATCTCTCAAGACTCGGGTCTGAGAAATACTAAACTTTAAAAATTCTGCAAAAGAATTCTTGAGTAGGCGCTTATCCATACCCTATTTCAGTTGCTTATCTGATGCATGTCGTAAGTGCAACAAATTATTCAAGATATTTCCCACTAATTAGATGGTAATATAGTTGTAGTAAGGATCGTTCCCACAGAGAGCTGTGTAATTGAGATGTTATTTAGATTAGCAACGAAGAATAAATACTAAAAGGGGATTTTTTAGATTAATTAACTAAATAAAAAGACAATAAAAGAAGAGATGATTAGGGAGTCATTCGCTGTTACCAAACTTTGACTAAATTAGTATACTTATCTATCTTTCGTTAGAATCATTCGTCACCAACCGTAGAATAACATGTACGCTTAGCTATCCCCAAACTACTTATTTCACTGGATAATAGGTAAGTCACCGGATTTTATCCAACTGAGCCGCCTTAAGGTACGCTTACAAGGTGTAACTCGATCAAGCGCTTTGAGATTTGTGAATTTAGGTTTGATCCTAGTAGTTAGACAGTACGCTCGGTCTACTTGATGGTGTTGTCTTCACACACGATTGCTTCATAGAATCCATCTGCAAGGTCTCAGGTTCTCTACTTGTGTAGGAGGTGATCAACAAATACGGATCACTTAATTCTCTACTAGCAATAGAATGATCAATATATTAATCTAGCATGCACTCCAAACAATCTAAGAAACCAATCATAAACCCTAGATAGACTGAAAAAACCCGATGATGATAATAACTTCAAACAAACTTGTATAACTAATAAAGTTTCACGCTTAGAACATTGAATTCATCCTTAATCAACAAAAGAATTAGCTACTCATATCACAGAGAAGAATGTTTTCCCCCTAAAGGGGTAAACCATAAGAATAAGATATAAAATTGTAGTATGAGAGGTAAGAGATTGTAGAGATTCCTTAATAGATGATATGGTGTTTTGTTTGAGCCTTAGATGTCTTCTTTTATAGCCTTCAATGCTTGGAGCTCAAGTCTCCTCTCCTTCTAGAGTTTTGAATCCCATTAGAACTAAGTCTTGTTTTCTAGGGCTTGAAATCCTTTCGGGACCATGTTTTACTCGTTTTAGAAGTCCATAAACGTTCCAAGTAGTCCGCGTACGGCTGGGAATTGATCCCACGACCCAACCGTAACTAAATATGAGTTTTTTAGGGTGAAAGTCCGGGTCACTTACGGGTGGGTCGTGCTAGGCATTCCTGGCCGTAACTGAGCCTGGATCATACTTCTTTCCTCTACCGTTTCGGCCATAACTTCCGCATACGACGTCCGGTTAACCTCATTCTTTTTGTGTGGGATTTGTATGTTCGTCCTCTATGAGATTGTATCTTCAAAATCTTCATATATTTTCATCATAATTTAAGGCTAGCTTAGGTGTAATTTCCCAACCGTAAATGTAGCTCTGACACTTCTTTTGCGAACTTTCTTCTTCTATGGACGGGTTGAGATGATTTCCCAGCCGTAAATATGACATAATTCTTGTGTAACTCCCAGTTCTACGGATATCTTTCTATAAAGTCCTAGACGTAAGTAGATCTGAAACTTGGTCCTTTTCTTCGACTTGTTCTACGGCTAGGTCGTGAGATGTTCCTAGCCGTAACCTCTTCTGAATTTTCACTCCAAAAGTGTATATTCATCTCTAGGTACTTCTTCTCATGCCGAAATGAACTCCTTTCTTCTTCTTAGCTCTATTCAACACCATTTCCATTGATTTCGGATGATTCACCCAAAGAAACAAATAAAATAGAAAACAAAGTAATAATAGGATAATATACAAATATTAGTATGGATTTGACAATATAAACATGTGAATTATGCACTTATGTTATCCTTGTCCTCTCTCTGTTTGTATGTCCAACTACATATACGATCAAATTGATGAATTTAGTCAGTATTCATTATTATACAAAATCATCATACAACACTGGCGCTTACTGCGACATTCCCAGATATTCTATGATATTTACATAAAATCTCAAGTTATTTGATTAAAGTACCACAACTGTGCTTAAATTCAAAATCAAAATTATGACACACAATTTCATGGCTTCTACTAGCTAAAAATCTTACCTCAGTCGCATTAATCCTTTGCTTAAAGAGACAACTAATGTGAACGCGTAAAAATTAATTTAGGGTTTTGAAACGCTTCGCAACACTTATAAGCGTGTCAAATGCGTGTCAAAACAAATCAAACCCTACTTAGGGTTTGATTTTTTTTTTTCAAAACACTTGTAAACGTTGCTTAAGTGTGTCAAAAAGTATTTCAAACTCTAATTAGGGTTTGAAATAAAGCTGCAACACTTGTAAGCGTCGCAAAACTGTATCAAAGGGTGTTCCAAACCCTAATTTCGAAAAATAGGAAAGCTAACCCTAATTTTTAAACACGTCTTGCTAAGTGCTTGCTTGTGCGTATTGCTTCAACAACAAGACTTGCACGCCTACTGAAAGACCAAGCGTGGACACCATGCTTCTCCAAAATTTGGTGTTTTACTATTTTGCTTTCAACTTGTGAGGCCGAGCACAAAAGTAAAATATGAGCTTCTTTCCTTCTAGCCAAACACTTCCAAACCCTAATTTTGAAGAGGGAAACGTCCTTACCTCTCTTGCTTACGTCTCTACCTTTCTTTCTTCAAGTTCACACGACTTGCTTCTTGTCAAAATTGATAATTTTACTCTTTTACCCCCAACATGTGAGGTTGAGTACAAAGAGTAAAATATAGCATCTTGCTTCCTAAAAATTCTGAAGTCTTGCTTCTTACTAAAACTTGACGTTTTACTCTTTTACCCTCAACGTGTGAGGATGAGTGCAAAGAGAAAAACATGAGACTCTTGCTTCAAGGCAAAGTTGGGCACTCCTCCTCTTCTTTTCACGTGAATAAATTAGGGTTTTGACAAATCCTAAACTATACTAGGCCTCTCACACATATATATATTTCGTATGAGGCTTCACATACAATCTTTCTTGCTCAGCAACATACACTTATCTTTACAAAATAAACATGTCAATGCAAAATTGACTAAGATAGACGCACCGCTCCTCATACACAAATAAATACATATTTATTTTATTTTAGCATGCTAGACTCATGAGTTAGTCAGGCATGACACATTCATTTTATTTTAGTCTAGACTTATCATCTAGTCAAGCAAGACATGCTTTAGTCTGGCAGACTCATCAGCTAGTCAAGAGACACATTGAGCAGGTCTCAATTGACGTGACATCAGTAGTGCTTAACACTACAACATTACACGAGACCTCAAATGTCACAAATAGGGGGATATTCATTATGGTGTTGGTCTGGCGGTCTACGACATGTGGTGCAACGATGCATCCACTAAAAGAGAAATTCTGGAAAGTTCGATCAGCAGTTGAGTAGAGGAGTGGTAAGTTGAGCAACCGTCTATTCAACCTCAATCGAAATGGAGAGCAGTTGTCAACACCTTCTCCACTTTCACCACTACTCAACCATCGATAGTTTCTTCCAGAAAAGAGGTCGAGTGGTTAGAATAGCTATGATATAAATAGATGTTCAATCTATTGAACAAATACGAAATATGACAAGTTTTCAAGTCTGAAACACGACAAAAAGTTTATAACAATCTAACACCGAACAATTCAAGTCGCTCAACCTTGATTATTTAACCTTCTCACACAGAAGATTTGTTCATAGCTAACCACACCAACTACATCCAACAGAGTCTGATACTCTGACCTCATTCTTCTCTCGCTTCCCTCCCTAAGACCAACCCTTCTCCTTCTCATTTTATGACTGAAGCAAGATTGGAATGACCATTGCTTGGTTTAGGCCAGGATTGTACAAATTGATCTCTCGAATGTAAACAAAGTACTTCAACAGTACAAATTTTTAAGGATTAACGAATTATCACCCGCTCACCTCACTTTTTTCCTAAATTAGCCTTCAATTTTTTTTTTCCACAAACACACCCCTATTAGAATTATATCCCTAAAAAAATCTTATTTGAATGGTATTCAGTTGATTAGAAGTGTCTTAGGCATTTGAACATGCTCTTTTGATATAAGGGAATTGAGTTAAGAACATGCTTAACCATTCTCAGTATGCCAAATTGATTCAGAGTCTTGGACTTCCACATGGATAACCTCCTCTCAAAAGCTGTAGTTTTAGACCTTCTTATAAGAAATGGAGAACCCAAGTATTTCTCCTTCTTGTCCATACTTTTAAATACAAAAATGTATTTAAGAGCAGTACAAGTCTTCATCTACATTATTACTGAAGTATATTGCTGACTTATCAAAATTTATAGTCTGGCCAAATTGTACACTAAATTTGTCCAACAAATTGATAAGATTATAAATACTACTAAGATCAGCTTGGGTGAAGATTAAAAAATCATTTGCAAAGAGAAAATGATTTATTTGAGGGGCTTCTCTTGATACAGAGATCCCTTTAATGTTGTTGTTGAGATTAGCCTCAGTAAGTTGTCTAGATAAAAATTCCATAGCGAGAATAAATAAGTAAGGAGAGAGGGGACTACCCTTCCTAATACCTCTTGCATGTGAGATGAAAATCCTTGCAAGAGAGCCGTTCAACATAACATATAAAGTAATAGTGTTAATACATTGATGAATGAGATGACACTAATCTTCAAAGAAACCAAAACTGCTTAACACTTTGAGAAGAAAATTCCACTCAAGACTGTCAAAAGCTTTTGACATATCTAATTTGAAAGCCAGCCATCCCTTATCATCTTCTTTTTTCTTCATCGAGTGAATTAATTCTTGAGCAATGATGATAATATTATCATTTATTAATCTTCCAGGGACATTGCAGCTTGATATGGAGAAATGATTTTCTTCAACGAGTTTCTTCTTTTTGGGAATTAATGAGATATAAATTCTGTTCAACACCGTAAGAATATATTTAGAAGTGAAAAATTGTTTAACCATATCACATACCTCATTACCAACAATATCCCACTGAGTTTTATTGAAGCCTGCAGGGAATCCTTCTGTACCTGGTACTGACCAATTCTCTATGCTCTTGAGCGTAACCAATATTTATTCATTTCTAGGTGTGATGAGAAGGGATATATTGTCTTCTTCAGTCACAATCTTCAGAAGTGTGTTGTATTGACCTTCTTTAATGCTAGGATTTGAGGAAGTACTTATATCTTGAAAGTGCTCAGTGAGAACTCTTTCCACATATTCTCTTTTAGTGACCCAAGAACCATCTTTGCATCTTAGACTATCAATATTATTCCTCGCTTTCCTTCTGTTTGCGATATAAGGAAGTATTTGGTATTGTTATCCATATCCTTCATGAAAATAACCCTTGACTTCTGCTTATGAAATTCATTTTTAATACATTGCCTTTTTTTGAGATCACTACACACTTCCAGAGCTTAAAAATATGCAGATTTGGTGCTAAACTTTCCAATCTTTGAGCATTTCCAAAAATTGTATATGTTCGAGTATATTTAATACAAAAGATTTTTTAGTATATTTTTATCAACATTTAAGTGCTAGCTTGGAGGTTAAGGATTTTGGGATTTGAGGGTGAGGTCTTAGGATCAAACCTTTTCCCCTACTGATTGGGTGTATGCGTACACATATGTGTATAAGTCGGGGAGCGGGGCCCTTGGGGTCTTCAGAGGTCTTCCCTTGAATTTGGAAAGTTTTTATTTTTTGATTTTTAAAACTATTTTGAGATTCTGATTTTAATGTCCATTATTCCCTAATAAATCATGTATATTGCACCATTAATTTTGTTTCCGTTTTTCACTATTAAGGACTTCTAATGATAATATTAATCTTCTTAAATAATACTACTAAATAATTTTGAATGAATTCCGATTATAAAAAGAACAAGAACATTTTATAAGATAGAAAAAATACAAGTTTTTTACCCCTTAGAATTATGAGCAAGAATCGATAGAGTTGTACTGTTCAATCTTTCACAGTACTTAAGAGATGAAGATAATGAAATCGGTTGTTTTATCTTGGGGACGACACTGCAATTTGAAGAACTGCTTGCAAAGTCATGGAAGATGCAAAATCGTCTTAAGATGTAGCAAATTACTCGATATATTTCTCACTAATTAACTAGTAATATAACGATAGTAAAGATCGTTCCCACAGAAACCTGTGTAATTGAGATGCTATTTGGATTAGCAAAATTAAAATAAAGTAAAAGACAAATGGGGGTTTTAAGATTTGATTAACTAAAAAGATAATAAGAAGAAAAGATGATAAAGAATTCCTTCGCCGTTACCAAATTTTGACTGAATTAGTACTTATCTATCTTTCGTTAGAATCATTCATCACCGACCGTAGAATAGCAGGTACGTTTAGCTATCCCTAAAACTCCTTTTTTCACCGGATTGTATCCAACTGAGCCGCCTTGAGGTACGCTTACAAGGTGTAACTCGATTGAACACTTTAAGATTTATGAATTTAGGTTTTATCCAAGTAGTTAGACTCAGTACGCTTGGTCCACTTGCTAGTGTTATCTTCACACACGATTGCTTTACAGAATCCCTCTGCAAGGTCTCACGTTCTCTACTTATGTAGGAGGTGATCGAAAATTATGAATCGCTCAACTCTCTACTAGCAATAGAATGATCACTAGAATAACTTGGTGCACACCCAAACAATCTAAGAAATTAATTATAAACCCTAGATATAGTGAAAACAAACAATGATGATAATAACTTCAAACAAACTTGCATTAGCTAATAAAGCTTCACGCTTAGAACATTGAATTCATCCTTAATCAACAAAAGGTTTAGCTACTCATATTACAAAGTAGAATGGTTTCCCCCTAAAGGGGTAAACCCTAAGTTTTTGATGTAGAAGTTTTGATATGAGGTAGAGTATATGAGATTACTTAAAAAATATTTTGTTTGATCCTGAAATCTTCTTTTATAGCTTTCAGTGCTTGGCCCTCAAGTCTCCCCTCCTTCTAGGGTTTATAATCCCATTAGAACTAAGTTTCCTTGCTCTCTAGAGTTTAGAAGCCTCCAGGGACTGTATTTTACTCGCTTTAGAAGTCCATATTCGCACCAAGTAGTCCGCCTACGGCTGGGAATTGTCCGACGACCTAGCCATAACCAAATTTAGGTTTTTCGGGTGATTTTCAGGGTCACTTACGGCTGGGTCGTGCTAGGCATTTGCTGGCCGGAAGTGAGCCTGGATTTCACTTTTCTTTCCTCCACCGTTTTAGCCATGACTCCTTCATCCAACGTCCGATTACCCCCATTCTTTTTGCGTTGGCTTCATATCTTCGTCCTATATAATATGGTGTTTTAAAAATCTGGATTTGAACGAGTTGAATTTGTTCTTTGGCCCTTCTCTATTAGTAGACTTCAATTCCTTGCTCATTTAAAACACTTTGCAACTCCTTTTTAGATGATTCACCTAATATAACACATACGATAGAAAAAAAGAGTAATAATAAGTAATGTGCAAGAATTATAACTAAAAAAAGTATGGATTTGATACTAAAATCATATGAATTATGCACGTATCAAATTCCCCCATACTTAGCTTTTGCTAATCCTCGAGAAAACTACTATCTAAACTAACCTAACCTAAACTAAAATACAACAACTCCATTTCGTCGAGGACACAGTTACACTTAGCATGTGTAACAATCCTTTAAACCCCTAGGTGTCCCTAGTGGACGAGTTATAGTCTCGTGAGGGTTTATAAGAGGGATACCCACAAAACCTACTACAACTTCAAAGTCACAAGCATCCAAAGAGCTATGAGGAAATAAAGTTTCTGCACACTAATAATAAGAAGTTAGAAATGCCAAAGAATATTATTCTCATGCTTAGCTCTTGATTTAGGATAATACCACCATATGAAAGAATCTATGTTCGACAGTGATCGAATGTTTCGACTTCTGACTTACAAATAGGATTTTATGAAATTGATACTCAAAGGACGCACTTTATGATTCTCATGTGTGCAGGAAGGAGCGAAAATAGAAATCCTGCACACGTTGAATGGTGGGAAAGAAAGGAAAACTTCCGAATTATTTGAAGATGTTATCCCATTGAAACGTGGACTATTTCTTTCTTTCTGATGATCTCTAAGAAAGGAAATCAACCACTATGTAAGGATGAGAAAGCTTACTTACCTTCTCACCCGGTCTACAATCAACAACACTCTCACACTATCCAATAGAAACGTCTTCGATCTTCGGTCTTCAACTGTTGATGATGAACTCTTGAACTTCGTAGACCCTTGACAGTTGTAACTCTTTTTCTCAATTCCTTGTTGCTTGAAACTTCTTCATAGATTTCTTCTTCCCCACTTCCTAATTAAATGAATACAAAAGAAAATATACTCTAAAGAAATATAAAATATTTATTTATTTATTTATTTATTTTTGTTTTGTTTTTACTTTTTATATGCTGAAATTGGACCACGAACTAACAAACGAAACTAAAGTGGCCATGGGAGAAGGATTTTACCACTTGATTCTTCATAACTTGTATTGCCTCGATATCAAGAACTTCACTAACTCTCATCTTTTGATTTCTTTCGCTCGTGTACATAAGTCTTCAACATGATATAGAATTCTGCTCATTGTATTGTTGTTTTTCTTGAATATGAAATTCGCTCTTTCTTGTACCGTTGCTTGTAAACCTTGAGTGTATTCAACTTTCTTCATGATTTTGATGTCGCTCCGCTTGTTGATGATAAGGGTGTTTCTATGGACATGTTGTTGTCGAGAGAATGATGCCAACTGCAAACAAGACTACAAGATAGAGTTAGCAATTATGATGATACCCTCATGATTGATAGAATTGGCACTCAAGAGATCAATAAGTAGTGCTGAAATTGGTGTGAGGTTGGATAGATCATCATTTTACCGGAGTTTGTGCAGATGAAACACTTTAAACGGACAATTGAAGGTTTGGTGCCTCACTCATGGGTATTGAATGATCAGCTTCTCTAATATTGTATTCTCTACCAGCGGTGTAAGTCCATTTTTGTCATCTATAGCCTCTCAACAACTAAGCAATCCGAATATAATTTTCTAATACTTCTAAGTTCAATTATTTCGGTTAGAACTCTGTATGTAAGCTTAGCTAGAAGTATACTAAGTGACTCTAAAATATCTAAAAGTTGGAGGTTTTCATCCAAAAATATATACAACAAATCGAAAAAATTTACTCTACCTAAGTGAATACTAAAAATTTATATGCTTAATCACTCCCCCACACTTAAACTTCACATTGTCCTCAATATGCAAAAACCGAAATTTCTGAATTCTGACGAAACAACATATAAACCCTGAAAACTATACATATTGGTAAGGAATTTGGCAAAACTTCCTTGACGAAAGTTGTTCGTCTACGTTTTTTCTTTAATGTGTCAAAAGGGCATAGTGTTTCGGTAAACCGTCTGAGTTTTATGGCCTCTGGAGTGACTAACATGCAATCTGAAAAATTTCTGGGAAAAAAATCGGGAACTCAGTTTACCATGTCAATGCTCCTACCTAACAGACTCCAAATTTAGATTTTTTTTTTGCAACAGAAAGGTGAGTCTTTCCTATTTTGGGGCCAACTACTCAAATCTGACTCCGAACAAAGTCTCTAGAGACGTTTCATTGAATGGTCTAACTGTCAGAATTTTTCTGACGGAAAATTTCTCGTCAAAATTTTATTCGTTATAGATTTAAGAATCTACGAAATTAAACATGAGAATGAACATATGATATGCAAACTATAAAATATAAAAATAAAAGAGATAGAAATAAAAAACCAATGAGTTGCCTCTCATTAAGCGCTTAGTTTAACGTCCTCAGCCCGACCTTCTGGTTAGCACCTATAAACCAACATTATGAAAATCTGGGGATCCACCCAGATAATAATTTGCAGTTTTAATAACAGCTTCACAAAAACGTTAGCATAAGATATAAATATTAGAACTGTTAGTTTGTGGAAGTTACCCCAATACTTAGTCTTTTCTACACTTGGAAGTATATAAAGAACATATAACAAGGGAACTTCTTTGGGTTCCTCTCGGTGAACCTGCATAGTGTTAGAATCAAACACATCTAGTGGTAGATAGTTAGAAGCAAAATAATTCTTAAGGATTTTTGTAGCATATATACTCAAGCCTAAGTGATCTACCTTCTTAAAAATCGGAACAACCTTTTGGGAAACTATTTTAATTGGGGGAGGATCAAAAGATATATAGTTATGCAAAGGATTATACAATCCTTTTACGATCTCTTGCATTACGGGAGGATCATCATTTAAAAAAAAATCCGATGAATTATTTAACTCATGTATACCGTGGTCTTCTATCAAACTCTTTAAGAGCCATTCTTCATCAGTTTATGCTTCAACCAAAATCTCAGCATCATTATAATCCTTGGCAAGCTCAATTGGGTCTTCCACGAAATTAATCAATTTGGTCTCATTCTCAATCACCATCTTTTCAACAATTTCATCATCAGAGTCGGCCTTTCCTAGGAAGTCTAGTTCATCGGTGCAAATCCTAAGATCTTGGTTTGAGTACGTTAGACCATTCATAATAATAGATATGTCATATCCATTCTCCTCCTTTTGAATAAGTGAATGATCGTTATTTTGATCTGCCGTTGGAATAATTTCATCATTGTTACAAGCACTTTCCAAAAGTTGTCCATCTTCGTAATCGTCATCAAAATTTTCGTCAATCTCATAATCTTCATTATCCCAACGGCGTTGGAATTCCATATGTATGAGCCTATTAATCTTCTGAAGAGTTTCCTCCGATGCTCCATCTTCTTCTGGCTGATCGTATTGCTTAGAGAGTTTTCTGATGTTAACACATTTTCGACCATTACTCACAATAGAGTCTCTAGACCACATGTCTTCCCTTTGAATGGGTGAACGCTCAAAAATATGAGCAATAGGAGTGGGTCTGGAAACGCTATCATAAGTTTTTAGTTCCAAACTCTCTGACATCTGTGTATTACTAGAAAACAATTAATTAGAATTATAATTATCCTCCATTCTCGCAATTGTTCACTTACATACTCGTTGTAAGGTTGTTGGCATGTATGAGAATAATCATAAGGTTCCGTAGGATATTGACCATAGCCAAAAAATTTGTTTTGGTTATACCCCTGGTATGGTTGGTAGTTTTCAGAATACTGAGATTGGAAACCATATTGATTACCACTATTATATGATGATCTTATGCATCATACATGTTATTTCCGTAAGGAAACATGACGACTCACAAGAAAATCAAAAATCTACTAAAACCTAATAAATAAATAAAAACAAAAGTGATACTTACAACATGTTTTCAGAAATTAGCTCCCGCTTTAGACGAGTGGCTAACACCTTTAATTGATTGTTAACACCATGAAAACCTGATGGGATTTTGTATAGTGGTAAAAAGAGGTTCGATTCTCGAACTT
>JAJJMC010020101.1:864727-911167 GCA_023531435.1 Papaver californicum
AACCCTGGATGAACGCCAAATCATGTTCCACATTTGTCCCATCTCTTTTGCTTAATTTTTATCTACGTTAGTGTTTTGGGTTTGAATATATACGATGTAGCCTTATAGCATTCACATTTATTAATTAATAATATTTAATTATAAAAATTACTTAAGTGGGTTGGTAATGCACTTTAATATTAGTAATGATAGATAAGATGTCCACTATATATAGTGGGTTGGTAGTGCATTTTAATATTAGTAATGATAGATAACATGTCCACTATACAGATCCATATCTAACAACATGTGCAATCACTAGTGTTGATGGTGAGATTTTGTTGAGGCGAAATCATAAATAAAATAATATGTTTCCGACCTGAATATCAGGAATATTGAACTTTAGTATATTTTCATTCTGCAAAGAATTTTAGGAACATTTTAAGTCATAATGTGTGTTCACATCTATCTATCAGTATGCAAATCATATGAATGCTTCACCCGACTGAACTCAGAAGATTATTATATATACAATTATATTTACTGAATAAATCAGTATTCGTCCCTATACAAAATTATCGGAATAGCGCTGGTGATTGTTGCAATATTCCTAGATATTCTATAAAAATCTCAAGTTCCTAAATGGATTGCCCACTAGTATAGAGCAATGTGAGTCTTTTTATTGTTATATTCTCCGGATGAATTCCTAGAATTGCTTTATATCATCAAACCCTAGCTGAATAATATTGATTTATCAAAGTGTCAATAAAAGCATGTATGAAAGCACGTAGTAAGATGCATACGGGCATACTCGATTAGACATCATGACTGTGTCTACATATCAAGTCAATTTTATGTCAATCACAAAATCTACTCAATTTTTGTGTCAGCCACAATTTTATGCCAGACAAAAAATCAATGCTTTAATTGACTAGACATTACCCTGGCTTGGGTTAATTATATCCAATAGTTGGTCTACCATATGGTGTAGCAGTACACCCTTTACGAGAAAGTTTTTAGAAGGTGCGATGATAGACATAATTTTATGTCTTATTTGAGCTCATATTTATATTGTTATTTCTCAATTTATGTATTAATGTTATTATTTAGTATGTTTTTAGGTAATTTTGGAAGAATAAACTTTTGCGGAAAAATCGCCATAAAATTTTTAAAGGCACTCCATAACTGATAAAGGCACCCATTCTCTTGTAATTCAAATATGAAAAAGGCGGGAACTTCTTTTCTTTATAACTGCGTGAATTAGTTAACATATTTTTGGAAATATGTGAAGAGTTTAAGGCAAGACTAAACTGTTTCCTTATTAAGATGAGTTTTAAAGGTATGAGACACTCAAAATAATCGATCAAATCAAACAGGAAGGAAAAGAATATATTCTCGAGATTTTTCAAACTCATAATCTGGACTTAGCATCAAGGATAATATCCCATTAAGTTTTCATGTCTTAAAATGGTAACAACATCTAAATAAAATCAGGGTCGAGATTTGAATGGGGAAACAAAATCGAATATTGCTGACAAGGGAAAGAAAAAGAATCACCGAGATATGCTTCTCGATTATTTTCATTAAAGAAGATTTGGAGAAGATGTTGAAGATCTGCGAGGAGTTAATTCGAAGTTCTTGAGGTTTTAGTATAAATAGAGAAGATATAGAGAGTTTGGGGGGGGAGCTCAGAGGGCCAAGAGAACGAAGAAAATCACTCCAGGAAAATTTTTGCTGCTGCTGAAGAACACGAAGAACAAAAGAAAAGGCAACGGTTCTTTCAACCACTCTGCCACGGTTTCTTCAACCGTTTTGCAAGGTTTATCTTCGCTTTGCAACATTTATCTTCAAGTTGCATTGCAACAGTTAATCTGTAACGTCCAAAAAACGTTGCAGATTCCATGTTACATTATTTTTAGCTTCTTTTCATCTTTTTAACACTTTTTGAGCCATGTAACAATCTTTTAAGAGTGTTTTGAGCATGAAGGGATAAATCCCTTTGCTGAGGCGCGAAGGAAGCCATTGTTCTAAGAAAAGTGGTATATTTCTATTTTAATTGATTTTTGGAATTTTTTTTTGATTATTTGCTTTGATTAAAAATTGATTTAATGATTTTTATTAAACAATTGTGATTTCTTTTGACAGAGCATGCTTAGCCTAGGGTTGTTGATGTTCTATACTTTCAATCTACAAGTGTTACTTTGAAAATCTACTTTTGTAACATATTAGAATCACTTTAAACGTAAAGAATTGCATGAATATTGATTAGATTGAATCACTTTAATTGGTTAATGGTGGAATCCTGAGTCTCAATGCTTTTTTTTATAATCTTGATACCAATTTTTTTTTTGAATTTCCTAGTTTAATTATTAGAATTTGAATCTAAAAATCAAATCTTCACAAGTTCTGAAACAAATCCATTCTTACCACCATCTACAAAACACATCATGCGACAGTGAACAAAGTATAAAAGTGATGGGTGTGTAACCGTCTAGTCTTCCCGACACGATTTTCAACACACTCTCCATCACCTCTATTTCAACGCCACTTCACAACTACCATTTCCAACGAGGTTAGGGTAAACGGTTACTGCTATTAAAAATAAAGTAACATACTGATACGGTACGCGTATTTTTCACGTACACTTCAAACCTACCTCATAATACGCGCATTATATGACAACGTACTAAACCAACTGTTGGAAATGAGAATCGATCCCATGTGCACTAGTTAGGGAACTACGTACTAAACCACCAGACCACTTGTATTTATTTGTTTTTTCATTGTATACCTAGACCATATATTAGATTTACATCACAAGATGATATATAATTTCAAAAAAAGTTATATTTTTATAGATAATATGTATGCCGAATTTTGTATGCCGAGTTTTGTGTACCGAAATGATATCTTTAAATCGAATTATACACGTACGTATGCCGTTCCGAATTACTGCCGAATCACGAACCGTTAACCGGATTTTTGACCGAATTTGACTTTTCTGAATCTGTATAATATTCGTACATTTGCCGAATTCTGAATTGCTAACTAGGATACAGAGCATAAAAAATATACTAAGTATATCATCTGATTTTCATCAAAGCCTTCTCTTATTCATACACAAAAAATCCTTCATAGCAATAAACACCTATCACACCTAACGAAGTCCGGTACTTTGACCTCACCACTTCCTCTGATTCCCTCGCTAAGACCAACTCTTCTCCTTCCTTTGTGACCGAAGCAAGATTGGAACAACTATTTCTTAATTTAGGCCAGTCTTGTGTGATTTTGATTTCTCGAATCTAAAAGTACTTCCACGGTACAAATGTTTTAGGGTTCAAACGCATTTCTCATCAGCTTAACCCTGTTTTACCACATAATCTGTTTTTACCTATAAATAACTAGTACCTACCTCCATCTTTACCCTCCCAAACCCATCACACTGCAGCAATACAATGGTATATACAAAACATTTTAAGCTTCATAGTTAAAACGAATTCTTTACTTAATGAGTTCGAACGGGGAGTAATTTAGAAATAGGTGACCTCTTGGGAGCTAAAGTATTCTCATTATTAAATTTGGAACATAAAAATGGAACTCCAACTGAATTTTTGAAACCCTCAAGGGGAATAAGGAAAGGGGATACCTTATCCCTTATTTTCCCCTAGTTTCCATGGAAGATTTTTCGACATTTTTTCATACTAAAGAACAACAAAAACTGATTAACAGTGCTAAAATTAAAATAAACATTCTTCTTATTTCCCACTTTGTTTTTGTAGACGATTACCTGTTGATTACAAAAGATGATCTTAATAGATGTGAACATCTCTTAAAGACCATTAAGGAATTTAGTGTTGCCTTTGGACAACTAATAAATTCTTATGATTCAGGCTTATTTTTCAACAAAAGGGTTCGACATTAGCGAATGATGATTTGACTGATGAAAATCAAAAAAATCAATTCTAAAGACTCGTATCTAGGGGCTCGATCCTCTATTCATAGATATGTCTAAACTAAAGGTTTTTGATAATATTTTTGATAAACAAAATCTATAATTCAAGGATGGAAATCGAAAATGCTTCCTCAATCAAGCAGAATGGTTCTTGATAAATCAGTCATGCCGATATGCCCATCTATTAAATGGGTTGTTTCATTCTGCCCAAAAAGATAATCCACAAGATTAGTGTAGTCCAACATGATTTTTGTTGGGGTAAAATTTCAAATTTTAAAGGGTTGTACATTTAAGCCTGAAAACTTATGCATTTAGGTGGTTTATGGTTCAGAAAAATGGGTAATGGAACCACGCAATGATTTCAAAGGTTGTGTGGAGATTGGTGGAAGAACCAAACTCTCTCTGATTTACTATTTTAAAGTCAAAATAATTCAATAAGGTTTCTGATGTTAACTCTAAACTTCCCACATTAGCTTTGTGGATATGGAAATGTATTTATAAAGGATATAGTATATGGGAAGTGGGAAATGGAAAGGATATCAACATATGGCTTGATAGATGGATGCCTGGGGTCCAACTTTCTTTAACTGAGCCTAGCTTAGAGCATCTCCAATGGAGTTTGCAAATCTAATTTTTTTGATGACACCTGGGATTTTAGAGATTCTTCCCAAAAAAATTCTCTCCAGTGGTGATTTTATAGTTAAAATTTAATCTGATTTGGCTAGTTGAGTTTGGATGAGAGTATCTATTTTTAGATATTCTACCCAAACCCACGTCATGTATTTTTCACTTTTATAATTGTTTTATTGTGAATTATACAAATAAAACTAAGCCACTTGTATACATATCCAAACTCTGTTGGAGATTGTTTTTAAAACATAAATATATGTCTAAGATTTATGTGGGCTATATTAATAAAATTTATTTTGATTTTATCTCCATCTACGATACATATCCAAACACCGTTGAGATGCTCTTAGTTGGCAACACAAATATAACACTTGTTTCTAAACTAATAAATTCATAAACTAAAAAAGTGGAATTCAACTTTGGCTACTAGTTATTTCGATGCTTCTTTGGTCTCTCAAATTCTAAACATTTGATTCTTTACTAATTCAGAGAGAAATTTATATAAGGATAAACTAAGATGGACATTAACAGATGATAAAAAGTTCATTGTCAAGTTTATGTACAATCAACCAAACTCCTTCCAATCTCATTCTTCTAATGTTTTAGATAAGAAATTTTGAAAGCAACTTTGTAATCTTAAGCAATTTACTCAAAGAGCTCTCTTTGGGGGAATATATAATTTCCTGTTACGGAGCCCGCAAGGGGGTTGTGGATACTGTTGTACAAAATTTAGATGTTGGATACCTCACGCGCAGACTTGTTGAAGTAATCTTTTCATTAGCTGGTTTCCCGAATGCATTCAGTCAGTAGAACGATCGATGGCACCGAAAATGTATCGGGGTTCAAGTTTCAAATTCGAATTTGATTTCCTTCCATACTTCACAAGCAGCTGCTAGCTCAGGGCTCCATTTGCAAGCTTCACAAATAATGTCATTACCTTGACGAGTAAGATCACGTCCCTCAATATGTGCTTGTACAGATCTATATAGACATATAGATCCATGGATCCATAAATCTCGATCGTAAAAGAATCAATATGAAAAGAAATAATCGGAATGGATCGATATTTTTCTCGAAACAAACGAAAAGGAAACGAAGTATAACCTAAACTCTTTTGAATATATAGAATTAAACCAATAAAACAACCAGATACTATCATTTCTTCATTTACCGTTATTCCTTAGTAGCCCAGTGGTAGATCAGTTGGTTGTTAACTGATTGGTCGTAGGTTCGAATCCTATCCACTTGTGTACATCCGTCCCATACTATTTAAATTTGATATCACTCAAGGTTAGATATTTAAGTAGTTATTTATTATCTTTATTAATACTTAAATCTCAAAGAGTAAAATCTTTCTATGGGAGTGCCTCTATAATGCTCTATCTGTCATAAATAAGCTGACACAATATGTCCCAAACATAGAAAACACTTGTTTATTCTGCAATAGGGAACCATAAACTATTGAACACCTCTACTGTGAATGTTTTTTTTACAAAGTCTATTTGGTGCTTACCTTCTAACCCCATCATACATAACTCCAGTAATACTTCAGTAATATTTTCTGATTATGCTATTCGGTTGTCTTCATATAACAAAAGGAAATTTTTTAGAAATACCAACAACTAAACGTTGGTGTATTAATATGGAAGGAAAGATGCAATAGGATCTTTAATGTAAAATTTGAAAACTAACTTGAAAGTTTCTTTAGATGTTCATGTATTCCTTAATGTTTGGGATATAACACCTAATTCTATGGAGAAGAACAATATCCATGCTACTAAAATTACACAAAACAACATAAAGATAAATCAAAAATGGACCAAGCCACCCGTAAGTTGTGTAATGTTAAATTTTGATACATCTTGGTGAATGTGGGTTTCGATTCTTTATGAGGAATGATGTAGGTAGTTGCAGCCATCCCATAGCAGGACCAAGCAATGTTGCAAACCCAAAAGAAGTAAAACTTGTAGCCTAATGGTATGCAACAAAGTGGGAAAATGAGTGTCACTTCAAAACTTCTATATACAAGGGGGACTGTCAAAACATTATAAAATATCTGCAAAAAGAGAAAATATCAAAGTTAAATGAAAATGTATTCATATTTTATAGGTTATATTTAAGATTCTACAGGAATGCAATACTTTTTGGGTATTAGTTTCATTCACATAACAGGAAATGCAATGGAAGACTCCTTAGCAAAGAAAGGAAGAACTTTTTGGAATGCAAGACAATGATTTTCTAATTTCCTAGCTTTTGGTTTTAGGTTTATTTCAGTAGAAAATTTTGATGAGATTACGATCTCATTAGAAATATCTTCTAACTTTGTTCTTTTTTTATGGACAACTGATTGCAGAAGCTAGCAGGGGCATATTTTTTCCTAGAGCAACCCTCGTATGAACTCTGCCTAGAGTAACCCTCATCTGAAACAATCAGTTAGTTTTTCTTAATATATGTCTCATATAATACTACAAAGGGAACACGATCATGAACAATAAAGGGTAATAATGCAATTTAGTATTTTTTATAATTAAATTCCAATTTACCTATTTTTTAATTTTTAATAGAGCATAACATAAATAATTTTAGGAGAAATTAGTTAACTTATATTTTAAAATTTTGTATTACAACATATTTACGTTGCATTCGAGTTTTTAAATTATTTATTGCATTTAATTTTTTTTTCTTTTTTTCTTTTGCTCCCATTTTACTATCACCACAACAAAGTGGTCATAAAAAACCTTAAAAGCTCTGATCTAAAGTTTGTCCATGTGTGATCTATTCCCATGTGATGTAAGGGGTAACCTGTAGATCACAATTTCTCTGCAACGATAAGTGTGATCTATTCGAACCTTAGATCACAAATTGATACTAGATTTTAGTACGTTCGAGGGGTTAACCGATGATTTCGACACGCGATGCATGTGGCAAGGATAACTTGGAACGTTTTTATATTTAAATCGCAAATGTAATGACGTATTTACATTATATGCCACCAGAATTTGTCATTTCATTGTTACCCCAATTTTTATTATCTAACAAAATATCGTTGTGAAAAGCTCCCCCTCTTAAAGAAAAAGAAGAGAAAAAACCCTAGAGTTTCCATCATTTTCTTTCTCAAATCTAGTTCTTTTGACTAGAGCCGGGTAAAGACGTTTAGTTTTGAGTTTTACCTGTTAAATTTCTATTTATAGGTTTTACTTTTGTCGTTTTTGGTGTCTACGAACACACTTTTCCACTTTTTGGGATATTTTTTTTCCAGCTTACGACGATTTTTTCTTCGCTCTAACATCGATTATTTCAAATCTTCATTATGTTTCTTGGCTTGTTATTATCAATTCATAAAAAATATTAACGATTCTACTCGGCTTCGCTTTAGATTTATTTTATTTAAGAGGGATTCATGGCATCTATGTTTGTTTGGATCTACAAGGTTTTGGGAAAAATACTCAATTCTCTTTGGAACATCTCTTAATCAAGAAGAACACAATTAGTTTCAATGGCCGTAGTTGATTTCGGATCACACCATCATTCATCACGACTCCTTATACAAAAGTTGGATATCTTTTAGGTTCACAACACTTTTTTTCCCGATGTATTTGCAATTAATGTATGTCATTTGTATTTTGATTATTATCTTATATTTTTATGTTTTTGATAATCTTGTAAACATCCATATAATCACTATTTTGATTTGAATGAATTGAAATGTGATTTCCATAAATAAAAAATATTTATCATAAACAATTACGGTTTTACACACGTCAACCAGAGCATCTCCAATAAATTCTGGTATCTAAAAAAACTGATGCCACCTAGGATTTTAGAGATTCTCTTTAAAAAAAATTTCTCTAATAATAGTTGAATGGTTAAAAATATTTCTGCTCTAACAACTTGAGTTTGAATAAAAATATCTATTTTTATATGCTCCCGTACATACTGACATTATATATTTTAAACGTTTAAAGCTGTTGTACGTTATATATTTTAAGCGTTTAAAGCTGTTGTTCGCTAGGTAGTTGTTTCGATAAAAGCAGTACAAAATTCTACTGAAAATTGTTCTTAAAACATATTTTTTTTGTTTTTAATTAATATCCACCTAATCCAAGCCGTTTCAACCAAAACAAACAAGTTGACATCAGCACGACTTAGAAGATAATAAAATATATCCGCACAGACACTCACACACACAAAACATGGTTGGTAAACAGAAGAGTGAGTTGTCGCGCACGTTAGCTTTTGCTTTACATGAATGCGCACTTACGCCCAGATGAGTCTCTGCAGTCTTCTTCTATATTTTTTTTTTGATTTTCAAGATTCTCTCAGTTGGCGCACAAAGTACCCCACATCCCAAACCTCATTGGAAAGAGAGATACCAAAACAGAAAACACCCTTGCCTCTCCAGAGGACCAACATGGTGGCGGATCAGCTTTAAGAGGCGGCGGTGGTGCTGGAGAGCAATCACGTTTAGTAGGTGAAAAATTCACTATTTTTAAAGCAAACCCACTCTCTTCTTTCTACTTCAGTGTTTTTGAGTTACTTTCTGCTTCACTACTTGTCTAACAATTTTTGAGATTAGTTTGTTTAGCAAAACATTCAATTTTTCGTTATTGGGTATTGTCACTTTTTACTGAAATGCTTTCAGATTAATTCATAAATTCTGTTATTGGTTGAATACTTGAATTGGATTGCATACTTTTGGTACTTTATATTGGAACTTTTGTCGAAGAAACTTAATTATACATGAACACTAATCTCCAGAATTTTGGGAGCATTAAGCTGTATTTTAGGATCTGGATTCACAAGTTTGCATAAATGCCTCCAAGCTCATATTGGCCAGATGCTATAGAAGTATCTGTTAGTATGTTCCCGATTCTGGATAAAGTTAAATGCTTTTAGTAGGGATTTACCATTAATCTAGAGAAGAAGAAGAAACAAGGATGTTCAGAATGTGATTAACAAACTAACATGCCATCTTAACCTTTTCATCATTTTCAACCTCTTAGTTAAGATCTTTCATAAAAAGTGCAGATATCATGTTAAGGTTGATGAATTTGGGTGCTATACCTATTCATCAGACGTCCATTTCCAGAACTCCGACATACACGTACAAAGTCTGTCTCTGTCTTTGTTTCTTACGCGCAAACAAATCTGTGATACTGTATACTTTAATGATTTGTTGAGATGATCATAAACATGATAAACAACTTTAAAAAAGCTGTTGTTTCTAAAACTTCCAGTTCTAGTGCAAAAACTCGAGGTATAGTGAAATAGACTAGACAAACCATGTCAATTCTGAAATCACTTTATCTTCTTTTGATTTATTTTTGTTTCAGAAGCATTGAATATTCAAGTGATTGTGTGCTTACCTCCATGATGAAATTGTATCCGGGATTACCATCCTTTGATTCATATCCTGTGGGTTTCCATTCTACCCGTATCTATAATAGAAAAAACGATTATTACGCCCAGTACTCCTCACAGGAGTGACGAGGTTCTATATTGCCATTTGAAGATGAAATGGTTTACCATATGCATCCACACAGCCTCTACTCGAGATCTATATCTAGTAAGTTTTATCCGTATACCACTTTGTCATATTGCCAAGAAACACATACTGTTCGAAGAAACATTAAGAACTGTAGATTGTCTGCAATTTGTATGAAAAAGTATGGTATACGATATGATTATGCCCAGGCAGGCAATTCAGAAGTTTATCTGTAGGATGGGCTGTCTGGCCTGTTAGTTTCCTCCACATTTGAAGAAATCACGGAACTGTGGAAGCCCTTTTGCTTTTGCATGTAAAAGTCTCTATAATGGTCTATGTTCTTAAAATCTGAAAACATCGTTTGTTCGTAATTGTCTATGTAGGTCTTTAGTCTATGCTTGCTGTTTCTCTTCTTCTTTTTTCTCTCGAGAATCTTTATTACTTCTTTAACCATGTTCTAAATTGAATAACAAGAATAAAAAGTAATTTTGCAGGCTTGATTTTTTCTAATGCTTGTCAATGCAAATACTTCTTTGAGGCATGTGAGCGGTGCTATTCCTCCATTCTTTAAGAAAAACCCACACCAGTTCTGCTTCCAAAAGTATCAGAAAGTTTCTTGTTTGCCTGCTCACCTGGACTTGCATGATCACGTTGAGCGGAGTAATTTCACACTCTTTAATTTAGTTAACAATATGCCAGATTCTATCTACTTGATGGGTAAATGAAACTTATGATGGTTTCTATCATAGTTGTGTATCTACTATAGTATTTAGAACTAAACATTGCAAACAGGACTCATGTATTTCGAGAACAACTGATAGCTGTGTGAGAGCAGTACCGCATAATTGATCTACTATGAAAAGGGGGGATATGGTATGATCTAAAGAGTAAAGATAATATGCTAAAGGAATTACCTTTGCACCCTCCCTGCTTTCTATTTAGGGCACATTTTCTTACATTTGCAAGGAAGGTGAAGCTTTTGTGGCCCAAAATATTGCCTGATTAATAGGAATTCTACATTGGGCATTAAGAACTTTTGACCTAGAGGCTGTATCTCCATGAAACCTTTGCCAGAACTATTTTTCAGGTTTTTTATTTTAAGTATATGGGTAGTGTTGGAGAAATTGCATTATCGGCAAAATGTGTTCTTTCTCATTAGAGATTTGGTATTTATATATGTGTACGAATAAAAATCTAGAGAAGATAAAACATAGAAGAAGAAGAAAAAGCCGGTATGAGGAGTTGGGGCTCAAAGGCATTTGGTAGATACCTATCTTATGATCACAAGTATTAATGTATTATAACTGATCCTTTTTAGATTCATCATTCTGGATCTTACTGATGCATCTAGCTTTAATCTTTGGGTTTCATATTTTGTGTCATAGTTACATATGTGTTGGGTCTTAGATACAATTATACAGAATAATTCAAAATTTCGAATTTCTGATTGTAATTCCATCCATTGAAACCAGTTGTCTCTTATTGAACTTCTCTGTGGCATAATATTGCAGGTTTGGGATTGAAAAGGTCGCCACTTTGTTTGATCGAGGAAATGGGAAGTGGTGGGGTTCTTCGAGCAAACCCGTGTGAATTACCTCTATCTTCTTCATATGAGTCTGCCATGGAAGCACTTTCCTCTCTCATTACTCGTCAGAAACGCGGAGAGAAATCAAATATTAATGGTAAATATGAAAAAATGGAGAGGATGCAAATGTATTTAAAGGTAATTACTGTTTCAAATATTCCATTTCCTGAATTTGCTTATAGATATATATTTTAAATTTGGGTTGGGATCTGCTTACACATGGAATGGTGATTCTTAGACCTACATTGACCCACTTGAAGGTTGAAAATGAATCAGTATGCTTTCTTGTGAATATGTTCTTCTCACTTTAACAAGAATACATGCTAAAACCATGAGGATTTGATTACAATAGCCCAATCATTTTCAGCTTGGTGGAACCTTTTAGAAGAATCAGGTTTTAGTGTTTGACTAGAAAATGATCTTTTAAATATCGTTTACAAGACAATAGTCTGCAAAAATAGAGAAAATAAAGTTATGGCCAAACTTATATTTGACCCTCTTCTCTTTCCTACAAGATCCTAGTTTATAGCTAAATTGTTGGAGAACATATTCGTAACTCAAAAGAAGCTATGAAATAAAAGACCATTTTACCCTCTCCAATAAGCTACAAAAGTTGTGTACCTCTGCTGTTTTATAGCCAATGTTAATTTTGGATAGAGATAGATACGTAGTTGAAGATTCGAGTGATGTAGTTTGACCGAGAGGTTATGGATATAAAGATGATGACTTGTATAATGCTGACTCACACGAATTATCTGCCCTTGCTCAAATGTGTTATTCCATACAGTAGTATTTTCTCTCAGTCACTGGAAAGGTTAAACATTTGAATGTCCATCTCCATCTCCAAATTTGTTTCATTTTTATAGTACTATGATACTGCTTGTTTGAACAGTTCATAAGTATCAATCAAGTCTGAACATATGCATCTTCTGTGCCTCTAAGATAACATCCCCTTGGTGCTTAGTGTAGGTGTACTTTTATCCTGCAGATGCATAACCCTCACTTTTTTATTTTTGATTCTTATGATAGCTTGTGATATTGCTAATTTATTTAGAGATAACATGCTTGAAAAGTGACACTCTTGTGCCTACAGATATTGGGTTTGGAGGATCAGATAGCTGGTCTCAGAATTATCCATGTTGCTGGAACAAAAGGAAAGGTACTTTCAATGTATTGCAGCTGCTTCTTTTTTTCATTATGTCGGAACGTTAAGAAAGTTCCACTCCCAGTGAAAAGAGAAAACCATCAAACATTTTGCATTTCAGTTCTATCTCTCACTAGTCATGTTTGTAACTGATGAAACATTTGATTATCGTTTTCATTATCCATCTTAGCAAAATCAGGCTAGCACCTCCAACATAAGCCCATGTATCAAATTTTAAGCAATAATGAAGCCCCAACAGACTGCATTAGTAAGAAACATTACCACCCGAAGTCTTTGTCGAGAATGGTACAACATTATCATAATCTTGATTCCAAAAAATAAGAAAATAATAAATTTACAAGTGTAGGAGGACCATTAGCATTGTGGATATGTGAGTTTGGTGTACTGTTGGTTTAAGGAGTTGGATTAAGTGAGGGATGAAAGTGGAAAAACAAAGAGTAATATTTTTTAGATATGAGATTGTAGTATAAACTAGGGAAAGTTGCATGTTTGGTTATATTCACCAGAAATGTCAATTATTTTGGCTAATTTTCCTTTAGCATATACTATCTGTCCAACAACAACCTTGGTCTCATTTCCTTGTATTCTATTCATTCATAACCTCAGTTCTACATCAGGATAAAAGTTTTTGTCTCCTTTTGTGCTTATGGATATCATTTTTCAGGGTTCGACTTGCTCATTCTGCGAAGCCATTTTACGGGAAAGTGGTTTTCGAACTGGACTTTTCACCTCTCCGCACTTAATTGATGTGAGAGAAAGATTTCGTGTAGATGGGTAATTTTCTAAGGGTCTTAGAAATATTATTATACTTACCTTGAAATTTTCATCTTTCATGGGCTCATGCTTATTGCTGAATTTAACTGCTCACTGCAGCCTGCGATCTCCATTGATGAACACATTAGGGCCACTTTTATTGCTCAGCATGCACACATTTTTCACTTTGCTCATCTCTTACTGTTCATGCTCTCACTAATATGATTTGAGTCACAAATATTTATATGCTGTGTAACCCCTAATGAGTAATGACAAACCAGACAAACAGTAAGACATAGTTGTATTCTAATGAATAGTACAAGAAATTTATATTCTTTTCGCCCTATTTAGCGCTTTACTCAAGTCAGTAACCTCTATATAAAAATCCATGCTCTTTACTATTGTGATCTGCACATTAAAAATAAATATAACATTGTCAAAGCTTATAATGTCAGTGTTACTTGGCAGATGTGTGATATCTTTCAAAAAAAAAAATTCTCATATTCTTTTATGTAGAAGGTATGAACTGATTATTAGTTCACAAAAATAAATGGTATTTCGACTCCCTCAATGTTGGATGACAAAATTGCAGGACGACTCTTGCATGGAAAGATATGGATGATCATTGTGAACGTTAGTCTATATTTTCTTAATTGTTTACATTGATTAGTGTATGCCAAATTGCCAATTACTACGAATTGTTTTTGTAGGTTGGATATTTCAGAAGAAAATTTTCTACAATACTTTTGGGACTGTTGGCACCGATTGAAGGTATTACATTTTAATTGTTGTGCTCTGTCAGTTCAAGATTTCTCAGAGGTGTTTTACAAACTGGAACCAATTCTAAAATTTAATTGAAGACTCTGATTGAAGGTATTACATTTTAATTGTTATGGTCTGTCAGTTCAAAATCTTACAAACTGGAACCAACTCTAAAATTTGATTATCTGGTGATAGTAACCAATTTCATCATAGAGCGGTTCAGGTAATTCTATGATATTGGTACGTAAGGCCCCTTGTCCTTCAGGCTTTTAAATGATTCTATTCCAAAGAGGCAACCAGATTGCTGTATTGAAGCAGAGAAATGAAGCACCAAATGCTTAACCTAAATTATTTAGATACATGAACATGGTTTCATACTTTCACTATTTTCTTCGAATCAGTTTAGAAATTTTGTATCTCAATGACAATGAAAACACAAGTGGAATAGAGCAGGAGGAAAAATATAAGTGGCTAGTACTTGCACTTGCTGAGCGGTAATAATTAAATATTTAGTTAAGTTAGCAAAAACTGGTTGTTGGTAGCGTGAATATGTTGCAGCAGAATTCATATTTCTGAACAAACTGCCAGTTGACTAAGTGCTATTATTTTAGAACACCTGAGTTGTGACCCCATATCGTGTAGAACTGACATGCATACACACAAAAATGATGCATTATATTGTATTATAAGTGTTGTTGTCTACAAATGACTTTGAAAAATCTCTTTCTGTCTCTGATATGTCCAACAAATAAGTTTGGAGGCAAATGGCTTACTCTTAAATTTCTTTTTTGCAGGAAAATCTTTCAGAGGACTTGCCAATGCCCCCGCTTTTCCAGTTCCTAACTGTATTAGCTTTTAAGATATTTATATCTGAAAAGGTTAGTTGCTTTGCTTTATTTTTCCTATTGTACTACTCCCTCGTCCCAGCAAAAGAGATACTATCACTTTTGCTGAAACGGAGGTACCGTAATATTATATTACCCAGGACTCTTTCTCATATATGTTACTATGAAGATTATGCTTAAAATTTCCATCTTTCCTTAGTTCTTACTTCAGGAGTGAACACTCAACATTGAGATATGACCCCTTCTCTAAATTATAATGCCTCACATTCATCTTGATGGGTGTTTCACCTGGCTTTTGGTTCTTTACGTAATGGACATCTCATATCTGCTTGAGAGTTTCAACAACAACAAAAAAATATGCACATCATTTAATTTCCTGGGATTTCCTGTGACCAATCCACTTATATGGCATAAGTTAGATGTGTCTCTTGCCATCTTTGTGCCTTCGATGAGCAAAGATCAGGGAAGAGGGAGTCAACTAGGAAGTTTAATTTCCGTTTGATAGCGTTGATGGCAAGTTGATCAACCATATCATCGTTAGCCATCCTCATCTTGGTACGTATGAGTAAGTTAACCAGATGGTATTGAATAATCAAATCCATGCTCAGGCTTCTGTGGAGCATATATTGGTACGTCTAGCTTTTTTCGAGAAGCCTGACTTGTGGTGTACTTCACTGGCACTCATGCGACATGAGGAAGTACTATGTCTATGTGAGATAGCAAATTGAGCTTGTTATGGTGATGATCATACAAAAATTTTCATTCAGTGAAACTATCTAATTATAAATCTACTTAAAAACATAACTGGAATATGAGAATCGGATCTATGGAATGAAGAATGTGGAGATAAAACGAACCCCAATTGTTGGTATTGGTAGACGTGGACCACATAAGCCTACCGTGGCATTTCAATGTTAGTGATGTGGTAATGTTTTACTTGAGGAGAGGAAGTAATTAGGTTTTGCTGATTCACTTCCTTGCCCCCCTTCATCTTTTCTGTTTTAGGGGCATCTGCAAATGTATACTCTCTTGAAACGAATTTAAGTGCTCATTCGCTGTTTTATTAATTAAGAGTCCAGTTGTTGGATCAACCTAATGTTTGGATATGATCAGAGTTTATATATGTTTGCCATCTTTGCTTGAGGCAACTTAATCAGAGCTTGACGTATGAGGGTTCCATGACGTCACCATCAGTTACTGTAAATTGTCCTAGATTTTAATTAAAGGTCAAACTTATTCATCGCCAAGTGGGTCCCTTTGTCCAGGATTAGATCATTTTCATGGAGTAACTTTCGTATGATTTAGTGGGAGTTGGGCTGTCTTTTGCTTTATGTTCAAGTTGAAGAGTCTAGTTTATCAGGCTTTTTGTTGAACCGCAATTCCACTTGTCATAATACCAATAATTTGGCTTGCATGCAAGTTCATATGAAGTTAGCTTCCCAACTTGAAACGTTGATCTTTGATTCTATCTTAGGGTTTGATGGTGAACTATAAACTATCAACCATTCTACTTGGCAATGTGTAGACTAAATGGTTCCTTGATCAATTTTCTCTTATTCTTTTATCATTATACTCTTACTGGGGGATCACTAACGTAAGGTTTGATTGCCTGTAGGTTGACGTTGCAATCATTGAAGTTGGTCTTGGGGGAAGGAAGGATTCAACAAATGTGGTAACTATCTCTTCCAATTTATTCTACTGCTTTACTTTTCTTCTTTATATATCTACAAGTTATGGACTTCCTTCGTTTTTTGGAAGTTCCCTGATAAGTGCAGTCCTTGCTATTGTTATGGTAATCATGAACAGATAAAAGAACCTGTTGTTTGTGGTATTTCTTCGCTAGGGATGGATCATATCGAGTCACTGGGTATGACACTTTCTGTTCAAATCAAATGCTCGTCTATGTCATTTAATTTGTTGATTGCGCCAGAACTCTTGTGACTTTACAAAATCAACTTTTCCAAGTTATTTGCTATTAACATTGATACCAGTAGTCATTGGGCTTAGTATGGGCTTGAATTTTTATCTTTCCGTTTCTTAAACATCACATAAGGTTTGATCAATAAATAAACTGGAAAGAACTTCAAGAGTGTTATGCTGCTTATGCATACATTGCTTACGACTAATAATGGCAATTTATGTAGGAGATACTCTTGGAAAAATTGCATCACATAAGGCAGGAATTTTTAAGGTAGGGGCCAATTTTTCTTATAATAACTCCTTTATTACACTGTATAAGTATACTTCTTGGATCCCCTTATTAGGAGGACTTATTTGTTAACGATTTTCTAATTCGGTTGAGTCTTCGTGCTCTGTAGCCTGAAATACCCGCATTCACTGTAGATCAACTTCCCGAAGCCATGGATGTTCTTCGGGAGAAAGCTTCTGAATTGATGGTAAGCTATATATGATTGCATGGATATGTTTTTCCTTCTTGTACTTGATTAAATAAAAATTGTAAAACTGTATTGTTCTTTCCCAGAAGGAAATTCTGCCATTGTTTAACTTCATTGACTTGGGTCAGCTATTCACATTTTTCCGAAGGATTAGTAGTACGATTTTCCTTGCTGATTAATTCTAACCAACTGCAGGTCCCATTGGAAGTAGTTCCACCGCTGGAGCCACAAACTTTGGGAGGGCTGAAGCTCAGCTTGTCTGGTGATCACCAGTACGCGAACGCTGCTCTTGCCGTCGCTCTTTGTAGATGCTGGCTTCTGGAAACAGTAAATGTAAAAGATTTGTTTACAAATGTTAGTTTAATTTTATCCACCTTGGGGCAGTCATTACTCAATCTTTATTTGCCATCTGGTCTCTCTCGCACTAGCTTAATTTTCATGTGCTGTGGTGGACTGAAATATCAGAAATTGGAGAACTTAAATGGTTGCTGAAATAAATGATTTCGACTTCTTTACATTGATGTTCTGGGCTCAGGAAAAAGTAGAGGCAAAGTTACCAGAACCATTTCTTAGAGGTCTTGCAACTGCACGCCTCAGTGGACGGGCGCAGACTGTCTATGACAGTTCATCTGCCTCTAACTCGTCAGAACTGAAAGAAAATGCTGTGGGGGATCTTATCTTCTACTTGGATGGAGCTCACAGTCCAGAGAGTATGGAGGTCTGTGCAAAATGGTTCTCCAATGCTGTAATAGAAAACAGAAATTCTTCATGTAAGCATGACATGGAAAATCTCGAGAGTTCCAGCAAAATCTCAAAGCAGGTAATATTCCAACTCAAAGGAAATCAACTCTGAAACATTTCTTATGCTGGAGATCTTGTTTGCTAAACTCCCACAGGTTCCATTTGATTTCATAAATTCTCGCTCTCTCTCTCTTAGATCCTTTTATTCAACTGCATGGAGGTGAGAGACCCTCAGGTTCTTCTTCCTAGGCTCATCACCACTTGTGCTTCTTCAGGTACTGCTAAGAATTTACATGTTATAGTCTTTTTGCACTCCATCAGTAAATATATGGTTATATATGAATATACATAGTGAATGTTTCAGAAAGTTAATATACAGTTTTGATTTTTGATCGTTGGTCGCACTAACGCGAGTAGGGATGCTTGTACTTGTACATACTTGATCAGGTGTTCATTTCTCAAAAGCGCTTTTTGTTCCAAGTATGTCAGCCTATAATAAGGTTACCTCCGCCTCAAGCATATCTTCAGATATCTATTCCAAGGACTTGAAATGGCAGCGCATGCTGCAGAGAATGTGGGAGAGGATTCTCCATGGGAATGGTAAAAATTCTTTCAATCATTAATGTTCTCGAAGATTTTTCTGTTATATGGTTGTTTTTCCCCAAGTTTGTGTAATTCTTGTTAGTAGCACTAAAATTCCTTTGTTTAGGCTACCCTCTCTGAGCACTAGAACGTGAAATATCAAGAAACCTATAGCTCTGAGACTAGTGAGTAGTATGTACAACATCCCCTAGTTCTGGATGATTTTACTATCTAATGATAGGAATTAAAATGAGTATAATGTTATCCAAGAACAGGAGTGCATTACAGCCACTTGTTCAACTCTTCACCAGTAGAACTGAAACCTGAATTGGAATTGAAACCCGAAATTAAAACCCGAAATTAAAACCTGGAACCAAGCAAACCACGTATCAGAAACAAGACTAGCTCCACACATTGGAGCATTTAGAATATAAATTGATAAATAACCATAACAAATAATGAACTATGTACCAGGGGGTGCTGGTAGAAATAAATATCATAAGGTACTTTTTATGTTTCCGCCTTTCGGGTCATCTCTAGTTTGTGATTGCTCTATAATTTATTCACATATCATTTACTTGTCCACTTCAGAAGCCGTAAATGATGATAACTCAAAACTTGAGAACTTAGAGACAATGTTGCCACCTACAACATTCCTTTGCGGAAGTCCAACTACAACTACTAGTAAATGCAATCCAGGGGAAAAACAATTCACTAGCAGTTGTGTCATGCCATCATTGCCTTCAACAATCAAATGGCTAAGGGATTGTGTCAGGGAGAACCCTTCCCTGAGAGTTCAGGTAAATCTTCTCTAAATTCCATCTCCATTTAGACTCAATTGAACATGGAAATTTCCATGTTCTATCCCGACTGAGATCCTGTATATACTCATGAACACATAACATTATGCATCAACTCTCCTTAATCCACAGGTTTTGGTAACTGGATCTCTCCACCTAGTTGGAGATGTACTGAAGCTCTTGAAGAGATGATTTGCCACGAAACACACAACACTAACAATATTGCAAGACATTTTCATTCTTTCAATATGAACATTTTCATTTTCATTTTCATGCTTGTAGAATAGCATTTGTTGTATCATTTGATAATAAAACCGAAATCGAATTTTTCCATGGATTGTTGTAACATTTTGTGTTCATACTATCATTTTCAGTCCCATTAAATCTTGAGAAGCAGTTGAGAAATGCAATAAAATAGATTCCGAGTTGGAGTTAGTATATACTCATTTCAGAAGTTTGAACATATATATACAGCAGTTTTCAGCCAAAAAAAAGTAGTCCTAAAACGACTAAAAAGAGTAGGTCAGTAGGGGAAATGGAGAAGAAAATGCTGCAAATAGAGAAGAGCATCATTCATGTTTGTATATCTCCAGCTACCAACACTTAAAAACCCCATTTTCACCTTGTCCATTTTCTTCCTGGTTGATTTTATGTTACTGAAACATAGACCTAACTCAGCGACAAGACCATTTTTGTTATTACAGTTAGTTGAAATAACAGAAGAAGAAGAGCACCAACAACAACCAGGTGAAGATGGAAGTGCTTGCGAAAACCATCGTTCTCCACAACCCTTAATAGACATACCTTGTCCTTTACAATCCATTGCCATGAAAACTCCAGTCCATCCCCTCATTACTATACTCCATGTAACTCTCATCAAATCTCCCCCTCCACACATGTCATCATCCTTCAGTTCAAAATCAACATTGCTATCGAAACGAAACACACCATCTTTATAACAGAGATCTTCTCCCTGCCTTGCTATATTGACAAGGTGCGAATTTCCTTTAAAAATATCAACAGCAAAAATTAGATTTTCCATTGAGATTCGAGGTTTCGATGGGTTTCGTAGATTTCGAATCTTGGATGACACATAACATAGTGCATACAGACGTCTAAAGGGGATGGTGGCAAGGGAGTCGTGGTGGTGGTGTTGGAAGAGAAATGATAGAGAAGGATAATGAGTGAAACATATAGGATTCCAAATTTGGTCTGATGACATGGTATTGTACCATAACTTGCAAACACAGGAACATAATGCCAGGGTTTCTGGGTTTAAATATTGACAGACAAGAGCAACTACTTCCCATGGTGGAGGAGTATCAGACATTGCTAACCTGTTTCATCTGATCACTTTCTTTAGTTATTTCTCATTTATACCCACCTTTGATGACAATGCCAGGTGTGGGTAACTGTTGAATTTAGTGCTGATTAATGTGGTAGCACACCAGCACGTGTATTAACAGAGGAACAGGTGTAAAAACCTACATATTTGGAGGAAGAAGATAGTAACCTTTTTTTTTTTAGTTTTTTCTTACACCTTCTTTACATAACTTCCATTGGAGAGATAAAAAGTTTGACCAGTAAAATTGTGAAGAATTAAGGGAAAATTAATGAAATAATTTGCAGTTATTGAATAATTAAAACAGTTCACTAACTTAATGAAAACGTTACATACAGTTGATAACTAAACAAAATCCTAAAATCTTCGTTACTGCCGGCCAAACCCTGACTTCATCCTCAACAGTTCATCATCATCATCGAATCATAATTCTCAACTGATGAAAATTCAGAATTAGTTGTCGTGGAAATCAACTCGTCATAATAGCTGCCTAATATATTTTGGATCTCATCATCACTCAGCAAATCATTCTCTACCAAAAAATTGTTGTTGATATTTGTTTCCTTAACTTTTGTAAAGGAGGTGGACGTGGATGCTGATGATGATTTTGACAGTATCTCAACTTTCTTATTAGATACCGTCTGTTTCACATCCAAAATTGGTTTCTTCAAAGTTTCAAGCTTTTCAACTGAATCATATTCATCAATGTTTATATTATCCCACCAAAACCCATCTCTGTTTCCCTCTAAATTTTCAATCTTTTCTTCTTCTAGTTCTAGGTTTGGAATTAGGGTTTCAACGACACCATATGTATAGAGTCTTGCGGCAGGAGAAAAAACAATTAGGGCAACTTTAGCGTTACAGAGACTACGAATATCTCCATCTTTCTTGAATAAGCCTTGACGTCTTTTACAGAATGTCACGTTTCTCTTTTTTTTTGTTTTGAATTTTAGAAATCTCTATCCTTCTTCTTCCTATATTTGATTTACTGTAATTCGGCTCCTAAGTTCTCTTCCAATGTATATAATTTGTTTGCAGAGCAAGTATAACTACGGGTGCACAAAATGTCGGTTCGGCTCGGTTATTGGTAGAACCGAATATCTGTATATCTCTATGGTCGGTTCTCTATCCGTGTATCTGTACTTTGTACTCTCTGTTCGGTTTTGGAACCACACTCATCTTCTCGGTTCGGTTCCGGTCCTGTACCTGTTTTTTTTCTTTCTAAAATTGAAAAGCTCTGAATTCAAAAACCTAGTTGAAAAAAAGCTAACTAATCTATGGCGGGGTACAGGGACTGACAGTCTGAGATACTAAACTTACAAGGAACGCCTCTAGAGATATTAACTCTATGTCAAAAGCAAAAGATTTGAGAACACAGAAAAGCAACAATATCTTGTTAAATAAAGAAACTTGTTGATTAACATCATAAACTAAGATTAACATCAACAACTTGAAATCATCATAAATTCATAATAAACTCCAAAGGTAGACTCAGTCTCTCAGAGCTGATAAAAGCCAGACTACTGATGGTATCGTGTATACTCTTCCAGGGCCTAAGCCACGTCCTGCGGTTGGGAAGTCAACAATAAAGAATGAAAACAAAGTCAATTTTTAATTTTCCACCCGGATGTAGTCCTGGATTCGAACAAGTTCCAGCTCTGTATGTGCCTCTATACAACTGTATCATAATGTATAAATACAACGGTTTGGTAGGACAATGAGTCCATGCATAAATACAAGTCTGGTCCCAAACATGGGAAGAATAACAAACACTTCAGTTGCATAGATATAATTTGAGAAAATATGGCCAGAATAAATAAATACATACAAAGACTTATAACAAGACCTACCAACAACTTGCCAATCAAGAACACTAAGGTAAAGAGAAATAAGAATGCAACCCAAATGTCAGAGATACAAACCTACACTTGCTAAAACATACCAGTCAAGGGTTTTCTGAGATTAAACATTACTAAATGTAAACTATAGATATCTTTATTATAACTCCAATACCAACACACAAAACTCAACCCAAGCTCGAGTACATATAAAAATACAAGCACACATCAGTTTTGAAGTTAAATATCGAATTTGAACAAGGGGTTTAAAATCTTCGGATCACAACCATCAAAGTCAGAAACATAGTAAAATCAAATCTCTTAAAATGAAAACGAAACATGTTAACAATTTGAACAGGAAGTCGAAACATCTATCAACACATTGATTTAACGTGGTTCGACAACGGATTGTCTACATCCACGTGTGAAAAAAGATTTGGATGATTTTTATTCATGATTATATGTTACAAGAGGATGAACTAAAATTTGCATCAACTAAAATTCATAAAAGAATTAATAAACTAGCATTATAATTAACACAATTCTCATACCTAAACTATTTGCTTTGACCTTATTCCTTTTGTCCAGTTCTCTAATTTTTTCCAGTCCCTCTTTCTGTTTTAGAGTTTGGTATTTATAGAAAATATCATGGGTCCCTCCAATTTAACTTTCCACCTATTAGTTCTTATCCAGATTTTGGAACGATGCTTATCCCGCAAGACTTATTTGCATTTCCCGCAAGACTTGATATACGTACTTCTTATTTTCCTAAGTTTCTCGCTTGGTATCCCGCACCTCTTCTGCGGATTTATACTCAAGTTGTTGTTTTTTGGATTTGGATGAACATTGTGGTATTTTTTAGAATTATGGCATGTATGACATGTGGCCATTCTGAATTCTGCACGTCCAATACGTGGCCATTGAAAGTGACTTGTCATGTTTTAGTTTCTTTTGTTCCACAACCTGTTCAGCTGATACGTGTCCATCATGCATTAATATTTGTTAGTTTATTCATTGTGTCAGGCTTTCCCGCAACTTGTGTGTCAGTCATGCAACAATGATGTTTGTTTCTTACAATGTGTTATGCTTTCCCGCAACTTACGTGTTGATCATGCAGCGATGCTGTCTGTTTCAGTACTTATCAAAGAGTTCTGTTTCAGTGTTTCTTGTTCCATCATAATCCGATACTCATTCCATATTATTTGAACACGTGTTGTTAGGATTTAATTCCCTCATAATTTGCCCCTTTTTTCTTTGAATTTTCACATATGGTAAAAATTTGAAAATGAAAAATATTTATTACTTTCCCGATTTTCACGCCACTAATAAATTTTCTTCCCACGTTTAGATTTACTTTTCTGTCATTTGGAGGTTTCGAGGAAATCATATCTCTGATAAAGTTTACCTCTCTTTCACTTTTCGACGGTTTCGTCAGTTTCAATCTTCTCATATTTAATATTAATCTCGTCACATCTCTCATATCATTCTTCATCTTCTTTGTCTTCTTCTTCTTAAAGTTTTTGTGCTTTTCATTCTTCTGAACTTTTCAAAGATTCCTTAGTGTTTTTTCATTCTTATGAACTTTGTGATTAAGAATTTTTTGCATCGGGATCAAGTCTTCTTTTGATCCGATTATTTGACTTGATTACTGTTCTTCACTTTGTTACAAGTAATGCTTCTAATTTATTCTTGTGATTTGATTTCTGTTCTTTTCTTTAATGTATTTGTTTGTCTATCAATCTTCTTAACTGAATATTTTGGAGTGTATGATGATGATGTTTTTATTTTCATGTTTATCTGCCTATGGAAGTAAATGGTGATGATGATGTTCTTATTTATTTGCTTTCTTGTTGGAGTGAATGGTGATAATGATGATGATGATGTTCTTATTTATTTGTTTTCTTGTTGGAGTGAATGGTGATAATGATGATGTTTTTATTTTTATTTGTGAATGCTTCATTGAATCTATGAATCTTTTATTTTCTTGATCAGAGAGTTGTTCACTTGTTTACATTCTGGTTCAATAATAATCATCCTGCTGTTCTTCTGTTCTGTAGAATTTCTGTTTTGTTCTTGCTTTTGATCATGATAAATTTATCTTTTCTTATCTGTAGATAAAAATTCATCATGCCTGGGAAAACTGATAGTAAAGTTGCTGGTGGTGCTTCTCATCATGATGATCATCCTTTAGAAAGGAAGTCATCTCGCTATGCTGTGAAGAAGAAGAAAGTGGTAGATGAATCTGGTAGTTCAGGAGTTCAACCTTCTGACTTAGTAAGGGATGGTGATGTATCTGTTGCGGTCCACAGACCAGCTTCTAAAAATAAATGTTTAAATGAAAATTTGGGCTTTAGGTAAATGAACATTGAAGAGTTTAAAAAGAAGCACAACCTTCAACAATTTAAAGTTTCGTTCTGCGATCCTGATGAAGGAGATAAAATTACGCTGGATATGATAAGGAAATTTGAGTACAACAACAATAGGCTGTTAATACCCGTGGGAGTGTTGGATGCGGGCTTGAAGCTTCATCTGTACAAGAACGGGGATTCTTTCCAATACGAGGTTCTTGCGACCCGAAACAAGTCCAAGCACGGGTTGGTCCGTTCTATTGTCCAATATAACGGGAACTGGTGGAGCGTGCTGGATGAATGTAGTAAGCGCAGCAGGGGAAAACCAAACTTCTCATGCTACGTTCCCAACCCTGCGGAACGTGAGCACTATACGGTAGATAACTTCCATGCTATGTATGCCGACAATATAGCTGTAAAGAATTATAAGAAGTGGAGTGTCGGTCCGGGTCGTAAGGGTGGCGAAGGATTTTGTTTTCTCTGGGAAATTGATAATTCTAAACTGAATGTAATTCCTGGGTCGCGGGAACCTTTACGGGAAAGGATTCGGGATAATCACGATTTCAGGTGGTACAACACTCCCTGATAATTGAAGGACCGTTGGTTTACGGGTTCGTTCAAGAAAGTGTGGTCCGTAACCTTTCATCGCGCCTTCATCCTTACTGCCCTTGGCAGTTAAATTTCGAAGACTTTTCCTTCTCGCTTGACGATGTGATATTTAGAATTCCTTCTATTCTTCTTCATCTCGCTTTAAACATTGTTTAATTGTTTGTTTTTTTTTATATATATAGCCGCAATCTGAAGGGGCTCGAAAGTTGATTCGGGTGTTAAGCGCAAAGCCGCAACTCCAATAGATAAGATATTGATTTATCCAATGAATTCTTATGATCCTTATGAATTTTATTTAATGAGTTCTTGCGGTACATTGACAGGGTCGAAAAAAAGCTAAGGCTACGCCCCACGCTACCGATAGGGAGGAAGGAGAAATCAGTGATTCTCCTCATGGTCAACCAATGTTGAGAGCTGAGGATAGCTCTGTTGATCCCGAAAGAAATGAAGAGCAGAATGTCCCGTTTCAGGTGACTGATAGACACATTTTTGTGTCTAAATTTGCTCGATTATATATTTTGATAGTGTTCGATTTTGTGCTTATTATGGGTTTTTATGTCTTTGTAGGTATTTTAAAGAAATAAATAATTGTGGAAAAATCGGCTCAAAAAGTGATAAAGGCACCCACCAAATTTCTAAAGACACCCAGACAGTTGTTAAAGGCACCCTCCCTTTTGAATTCAAATCCAGATTTGGCGGGAACACATGCTTCACACGTAAAGATATCCTGATTTGTGTCGGGTCCTATTTTCAAGGGATTTAAAGGGTTGTTCGAGTTGGATATGTGAAGAATTAATCAACTTAGGTCTGCACACATCATTTATAAGAGTTTCACGCTGGAAAAATCGGTGAAAAAATCAAGTTGGCAGCCGGAAAAGAAAACCTCCCTGGATTCGGATAAAACAGGATTTAGAGTTGGTTTTGGTTTTGTTTTGGAGTCCTTATCGGTTCACATGAGTTACTAGGGTTCACTAATACTATATATAGCCAAGGGAAACGAGAAACAAAGAGGGGGATCCACCGGGAAAAATCAGGAGAAAAATAGTTCCTGCTGCTGCGAAGAAGAAGAGGAAGAACATAAGGCGCTGAAGAACTGTCGCTAGTTCTGTCGCTGACGCAGCTGCTGAAGCAGTCTTATATCAACATCGCCTGGTGTCCGTCTTTCTTTTTTGTTCCCTTTTCCTTCTTATGTAACGCAGAGAACACTTCTCTGTAACGCTTATAAACGTCTCTGTTCTTCTGTGTTGCTCTTTTTTCACCATTGTAAGCACATTTTGAGCAATGAAAGTCTAATTTGAGTGTGTTTCCATTACAATGAGCTAATCACCATCAGTGGGGCGACGGAGGAAGCCGTTCATCCAATAATTGTGGTAACTTCTATTTTAATTATATTTATTCTACAATTCTTTTATTATTAATTGCTTGAATTAAAATTGAAAAAATGGTTTTTCTCAGGTAATTGTGTTTTCTTCTGATGGGTCATACTTGGTTTTTAAACTCTTGATGTCTCATGCTCTTGATTAACAATTATTCTTTCAAAAACCTATCTTTGGCATATATAGATTAAATTGAATATAAGAATTGTTAGATGTTATTACTTAAGTATTGGTTAATGGTGGAATCTTAAGCCCTAGTTTTTCTTCATCCATTTTAAAATCAAATTGTTTTAATTCTCTTTATTTTATGTTATTAAAAATAAGGTCTAGAAATTAAATCTTCACAAGTCCGAGAATCGAACCTATTTTACCACTATTAAAAACTACATCAATTTTTGGCGCCGCTGCCGGGGACTTGTTTTTTGGTTTAGAGTTTTAGATTTATTTTTAGGTTTTAATTTTTATTTTTAGTATTATTTTTTATTTTGTTCTATTTTATGTTTCTTTGGGTATTTATTTTTTGCTACAGGTTTGGATATTGGATTGAAATGAAATAAAACCGAAGACTTTGGTGATTAAAGACTTGAAGTTAAAGTTAAGGACTTGGAGTTAAAATTTAAAGCTTAAAGAACGGAGAAGAAGACAAAGACTTTTTTTTTTAGATTTAATTTGTTTAGAAATTTGTATTAGGAATTTTTATTATTTATGTAATTTTTCTTTTATTTTTGGATACTTTTTGGATATTATTTTTGGGACTTTGGACATTTTATTATTTTTAAACCATACGGAAGGGTAATTTAAATATAAACTGTTACAGGGAAGGACGACAATTACGATATTGTCTCGGCCCCTTGGGTTCGTACACTGACACAGGAGTCGGTGGCCCGAGTCGACTACAACCGATTCATCCTCCGTATGGTACGGGAGGTAAGACTCGATCAACCCACGAATCCCCTGTCAGTGGGTTTTCTGATTCCTTCGTAATGCATATATGTTGAGGACTTGAATACAGAATTTACTTTTCTAGTAAAGGGAAGAAACTGGCCATATAAGATAAGGGTTCGGATTTCATCACCGTATCCTTTCTGCCCTACTTAGGAACACGTTACCTACGCGAACCTAATCCTAAAATTTGACTAGAAAGAGACCTATAGGGTATCGAGCTTATTGGAAAATCGTTCAAAAGGACTGTATCGGTTGCTTTGTTAGCCTAACTCAAAGTTCAGAAAGATTAGTTTAAGTTGATTAGATCCACCTTATAACCTAGGGAAAAGTGCCAAAGAGACAGGGTTATCAAAGCTCCTTAGAGCTTATCCTGTTTCTCTTCGACTTAATCTAATTCGGATCGTTTTAAGAGGTTTGCTAAAATCGTAACTAGTTGCCTTTTGAAAGAATATAAGCTGGTCTAGAAACAATCTAAGTGGAGTCATCATGGTTTTTGTTTGCTAGATTCAATAGGTTTAATTTGGTTGAGTCGACCTTGTTTGTGAATGTTTAGAACCCCCTTCATGTTAGGATTTATTTTCTTAGATTTTTTTTTAATATATTAGGAAGTTTTTAGAAAATGTCGAACTGGTTTTATGAGGTCCAATACAATGAATATCCGACTGAATTTCAAAATAAAAATTATCCATACTATCAACATTGTGTGGATAATAGTCGGGATCACCACCAAACTTTTGGAGGTTATTACTCATACCAGGGTGATCCCAATTCTTATTCGTACATAGACCCGTCTTATGAACATAAAAGTGAGCAAAATTCTAGTTCTTTGTCTTGGAGGGATACCCTAAAACAGATGCAATCTAGTACTTCATATGAAGATTCGAGTCCTTTGTCTTGGAGGGATACCCTAAAGCAAATGCAATCTACTACTCCCCATGAACGTATTATGCCTATAGAAGAATCACATGAGCAGTTGCCAACCAGTACCCCTTATGATCCGTTTGATTTTCTAAAGTTGACTGAGAGTACAAAAAGGTTTGGATTAAGTGTGAATGAAAATTATGCAAAGAATAATATTGCTCAAAATGATCTTAATTGCCAATATAGTGCTACCCTTGGTAATTATTCACCTAGTCAAGAGGACGAGGACATAATTGGTAACACTACTTATTTAGACGAGGTTCAAACATCTTCATGTTTTTATGATGATGAGGATAATATTGGTGAAGAACTTGAAATATACAGACATAGCGATCAGGAAATTGTCACTCCAATTGTGCTTCATGATGATAGTGTTATTTCTGGTTCAAATCCAAATAATTTTAATGATTATTCACCTATTCAAAAGGAAGAGGATTTGACTAGAGATACCATTGTTTTAGACGATGTAGAACTTTCTTGTTTTGAAGCCGATAATGGTTTAGAGGAATGGGTTTGTCCTGAGAATACTGTTTTAGAGTCCAACGATTTAAACACAATAGTCTTAGATAACCAAGATAGACCCTAGAGATTTTAAATATGAGTGAGGATGCACCACTTGATTACAACTTAGAAGAAGCAATTGACCATTTTCAGGAATCTGATGATCTAGAAATTAGGGGAATTGTGACTAGTCTATCTAGAGACACCCAAAATTCTAAGTTTGGGGGTGATTATCATTCTCCTTGTGCTTTAACTTTGACTCTTTAAGAAGTCCCTCACTTGGGACTTGATGTTTGTGCCTCTACCATATTAACAAACTATCTTCAAGAACTGTTTCCCGAGCCTAATCATGTCCAGAAAGAAGCTCAGTTGTTAGAAACCCATCCTTTGGTCGATGTGGTTTACCTAGGAGATAATACCAAGATTGACTTTGTTTTCCCACCAAAATATTTTCTTCCATATATGGGAACGTTAGAATTTCAAATGTTTCAGTTATTAAGTTTTAAGACTAAACCTAATTACTTTAGGGAATCGACACATTTGCTTAAGAATGACCACCTTCATAGTAGTCAACTGTGTGGGTCAAATCTGATTGACTTTGAGGATCCACAATTATTCAGGTTATTATTATGTGCTTCTAATTTCTTAGTTGAGTTTTTCCAGACTTTACAACATGATCTTGTTGATCCTACCTATGAGGAAATCCAACCCATGAAAATATTTTATCTAGACCCTTTATAGACCCTGAACCTGAACCACAACTAGAAGTAGTTGTCTTAAAAAGAAAACTAGATAAGGGTGTGCTCGGTTTGTTCATTTTATTGGCATGTTATAGTTTTCTATTTGTGATAACATTATTTGATTCAGATGACCCATAGTTGTTCCGACTATTGCTATATGATTTCATGAGGTGACTAATTCTTCCTTAGTCTGGCTGAAGACTTTAAAATTAGCACTTCTTGGGAGGTAACCCATGCTCATGCGACACGGTAATATATTTCCTTTACTCCTTTCCCTCGATTGGTAACAGTTTCTCTTTGTTCATGCTTTTAATCATTCATCTTTAGAAACACTGAGGACACTGTTTGATTTAAGTTTGGGGGTAAGGGAGAAACTTTTTAGTGAAATAATAAAGCTCTAGAATTTAGAAGCTTGTGAACACTTCAGGGTGACACTAACCATTCTAGGTAGATGGAAACCTAGCTCTTTTTCTATAGGAATTGGTGTGCCCAGTTAAATGGTCTATTCATAAAAGGACAGAGTTCAGGTGTTAGAAATAGCATGATATTCGTCACCACATCTCGGAGTCTATCTCGATCATATCACTTTTTGTTTTTACTTTTGCAATTTTGTATTTCTCTAAGTGATTTGGTGGGGCCCAGTATCAAATTGTTACCGCCGTCAGGATGATATAGAGTGCTTTGAGATTAAGCCCCATTATTGCATTTTTTTTTTAAAAAAATAAAAATAAAAATATTGACACTTTGATAGCAATCTGTGTGTGTTCTCCCTGTCTCCGTCGCCTAAGCAAGCGTGGAACGCAGGATCCATGGGAACTATCATGTAAGATGCTGATAAGAACCATGCGCCTGGATTCAATGTGATCCAATCATGTTGTCAATACATTTATTGTTTTATTTTCAGTAATTCTATCGCTGGAACCCGTGTATATACCAGTTGAATCGATATTAGTATTAGATTTAAGACCAGTGGGTGCGGATCTCAATTCATTAGGTTTCATCCTGGCACTGACCTTCAGACAGATATGGGAAACACTGTTCACCTTAGTCAACACGTGCAACCTTCATATTTTCCATGTCCATCTTCTAAATCTTTTCATGTGATTGAACTTTGATAGATTTTGAGTCTTGTGGTTGAATGATTATCTGAGTAGAGCTCTGTTGTCTTATATATGAATTTTAGTATGCTTGAGTAAACACTCGTGTACAAAAATTGGACTCATATAGGGTAATGATTCTCATAGCCGAAGAATTGAGTAAGCCAACTAAATAGCTTGTTTAGTGTTTATCCTTAAATCGTTCACGAGTCGCTGAAACTTGGAGTAAAGGTTTTGTGGGTATACCTCTTGTAAACCCTCACGAGACAAAACTCGTCCACTAGGGACACCTAGGGGTTTAACGGCTTATTACATATGCTAAATGTAGTCGCGATTCTTACGAAAGTGAGTTGGAATTTTATTTTCTAGATTAGATTTGCTCGAGGACTAGCAAATAGTAAGTTTGGGGGTATTTGATAGACACATTTTTGTGTCTAAATTGTGCTTGATTATCTATTTTGATAGTGTTCGATTTTGTACTTATTATGGGTTTTTATGTCTTTGTAGGTATTTTAGAGAAATAAATAATTGTGGAAAAATCGGCTCAAAAAGTGATAAAGGCACCCACCAAATTTCTAAAGACACCCAGACAGTTGTTAAAGGCACCCTCCCTTTTGAATTCAAATCCGGATTTGGCGGGAACACATGCTTCACACGTAAGATATCCTGATTTGTGTGGGGTCCTATTTTCAAGGGATTTAAAGGGTTGTTCGAGTTGGATATGTGAAGAATTAATCAACTTAGGTCTGTACACATCATTTACAAGAGTTTCACGCCGGAAAAATGGGTGAAAAAATCAAGTTGGCAGCCGGAAAGGAAAACCTCCCTGGATTCGGATAAAACAAGATTTAGAGTTGGTTTTGGTTTTGTTTTGGTATCCTTATCGGTTCACATGAGTTACTAGGGTTCACTAATACTATATAAGAGAAACGAGAAACAAAGAGGGGGGGAGCCACCGGGAAAAATCAGGAGAAAAATAGTTCCTGCTGCTGCTGTGAAGAAGAGGAAGAACATAAGGCACCAAAGAACTGTAGCTGATACTGTCGCTAGTTCTGTCGCTGACGCAGTTGATGAAGCATTCTTATATCAACAACGCCTGGTGTCCGTCTTTCTTTTCTTTTTCCTTTTCCTTCTTTTGTAATGCAGAGAACACTTCTCTGTAACGCTTATAAGCGTCTCTGTTCTTTTGTGTTACTCCTTTTTCACCATTGTAAGCACCTTTTGAGCAATGGAAGTCTATTTTGAGTGTGTTTCTATTACAATGAGCTAATCACCATCACTGGGGCGACGAAGGAAGCCGTTCATCCAATAATTGTGGTAACTTCTATTTTAATTATATTTATTCTACAATCCTTTTATTATTAATTGCTTGAATTAAAATTGAAAAAATGGTTTTTCTCAAATAATTGTGTTTTCTTCTGATGGGTCATACTTGGTTTTTAAACTCTTGATGTCTCATGCTCTTGATTAACAATTATTCTTTCAAAAACCTATCTTTGGCATATTTAGATTAAACTGAATATAAGAATTGCTAGATGTTATCACTTAAGTATTGGCTAATGGTGGAATCTTAAGCCCTAGTTTTTCTTCATCCATTTTAAAATCAAATTGTTTTAATTCTGTTTATTTTCTGTTATTAAAAATTAGGTCTAGAAATTAAATTTTCACAAGTCTGAGAATCGAACCTATTTTACCACTATTAAAAACTATATTAGTGAAAAATCTTGAGCCCGCGGAGTTAGTTGATGATGCGGTGGAAGCTTCAGGTGTTACGGTCAGTTGTCCGAACCAAGCTGTTGTTCCTGAGTTTTCCTTCCTCAATTTCCAATTTTCTCCCTTATTTGAAGATGATCTTCTCGTATCTTCTACGAGTGAAGATGATTTATCTGATAAGGAGGATCTCCCTGTTCAGAATGACCGACAAATGCTGCGGCAAAAGAGGGTGAGTCGGCAAATGCTATAGCAAAAGAAGATGAGATGGCAAATGCTGCGGTAGAAGCTGCCGATACCGAAGATAATGTCGCAAGCATGGATGTCACTGATGCGGTCCAAATAAATGAAGAAATCCCGCAAACGGATAAAGGCAAAGGGATAACGGAAGATAAAAGTCTTATGGACAAGGAGGAAGAGGCCTTTCGTTGGTTTACGTCGAAAGAGCTGTTGTTTGTTCCGTGCGATTTTCAGTCGGTGGAAACAGATAGCCCTGCGGTCGCTAATCTGCGGGAGTACATGCGATCTGCACCATATGACACAGTGAAAGAAGTCTGGTTAAGAGGACAAGGCCATCCCATCGACCCCTCCTTTGACATAAATCATCCCTCCTCTCTTGCGGAGACGGTTGCTCTTGCGGATGGTGAAGCGTACTCTTTCCCGCAACAAGCTTTATTACATGTATTTTTATTACTTGGATGACCTTAAATTTTATTTTATTTTCATTTTTACTTATAACTTTAATTTTGTAAATTGCAGCTCGCTCGGGGTCAGAACGCCGCATATGTGGCTTATAAATTCTATAAAGGACGATCCATGAAGATGGAGACCCAGTTTAGGACTGTGGAAGAAGAAGCTGTGGGTTTGAAGCGGAAAAACGATACGCTTCGTTAGCAGCTACTAAATCTTCAGAATCAAGGTTTAATATTTTTCCTCTCATGTCATTTTTCTTACTTTATTTACATGTTTCTGAATTACTTAATGGGATCAGCGGGGGATTCAAACCTTGTGTCTAAGCAGCAACGTAAAGATACGCGTCTGACAGAACATGCATTGAAAGTCAATAGTGAAAATGTGGATATCAAGGAAAGATTCAATAACCTGGTTGATAGGATGAGTCAAGCCAAGTCAAAGTACAATGAATTAGAATCAAAACATCGACTTTTATGTGTAGATCATATCCGTAAGAGAAAGGAATATGAGGCCATTCTACTATGGACTAAGGATTGTGTTCTTGAAGCGCGGGCACAATCAGAGAAATTGGAAGAAGAAAATCACAAGCTCTGTGAGGAACGCAAGAATATCCTTGCGGGATTTTCTCGCTCCGGGCCACACCATAATTCTCATCTTTGCTCTTATATGGCGCAGCTTACCAAAGACAGAGATAATTCAGCTGCAGATGCTCACGCTAAAGGGAATGCACTTGCAGAAGCTCATGCTAAAATCCGTAGCTTATTTGATACCATTCTTCATCGTGAAAATGACATATTCCGTTTACATAAAGAGATGGAAAGGTGTACAACCGAATCAAATCAGTTGCAGGATAATGACTTATTGAAACAAGCGGAGTTAAATCGATATCGTCAAGATCTTGAGCAACTTACTGAAAATTATCATAAGCTTTTAGAAGAACATGATTTCTTTAATGTTTCTAAAGACGCAATGGCTCACAAACTAGAAGAGTTTGAATCCCTCGCAAGAGGTATCTTATTTTATTGCATATTTGAAGTTGAATATTATTTCCGTATTGATTAACCTGTTATTTTTGTTACAGGTTTTGAAGAAAAATTCAAAGACGTGGCCTCAAGAGCTGCTAAGTCTGAAGGAGAGCTTGATGCTGCCAATGCTAAGTTGGAAGAAATCAAAGGGCAGCTGAAGCTTGTTACTGTCAAGGCTAATGAGGCGCAATGTCAACTGGAGCTTCTCTCTTTTAAAACTAAAGAAGCGGAGGACAAAATTGATAGCTTGACTCGTGACTTGGCTTCAGAGCAAGGGAGGAGAAATTATTGGGAAGCGCAGGTACAAAAGTCTGCGGCCGAGGTGAACATGTATAAGCAAAAGCTTGAAGTCGCAAAGGCAAGAATTTCTTGGTTGAAAATTGAAGCTCGTGTTGGAGTTGCCAAAGCGATCAACAACACGCTTGATAAAGTTAAAGCTGATGGATTCACCAAAGTCTATAGACGCAAGGAAATTCCTCAACATCCTTATCCTAGTGCAAATCCTCCTGCTCCTTAGTTTTTCCTTCTTTCAAATTGTATGAGCACCTTCTTTTTATCTCATATTATTGTTCCTGCAAAATAATTTATAAATATATATTTCATTGTTAGTGCATTGATTGAGTGTGTGCATTAATTAACCGCAAGGTAATTTTGTACCTTGAGTTACTTTGAGGGTACAGTCACATGTCTAACTTCTCTCTGGCCAGGGGGAAATTAGGATGCGGTCCCTAGAGCACCTCCTAAAAGGGAGAGTACCTGATACAATAATTAATGTCATGTTAGGCATCTCTGTGGCGAAAGATCCAATAGTCATACACTCATAGACATTTATATGGACTCTCTAGAGAGATTGCTCTGCTTTACCTAGTATGAAGCCAAATTATTGTATGATTGCGTTGCTGATTATGGGTAATATGGTTTGAGATATTGCGCGTTCCAAGGATGCCGTAAGATTTCTCAATTCATATTCCGCAAATGGTATGATCCCTGTCCCACAATAACTTGTATGACATATGGTCCTCCCCATGTAGGTGCAAATTTTGTTGCTTTCTTATCTCTTTGATATCCTGGGATTTGCCGCAGTACATATTGCCCTTCAACAAAGTTTCACATTTTTACTTTCTTATTATATTCTCTTGCCAATCTTCTTTGATAATTTTCCATTCTTTGGAGTGTAACCTCCCTTCTTTCTTCTAAGTCATCCAAATTCTCAAGCATTAGATCAGTGTTTAAATTTTTTTTCCCACGCTTCTGTCCTTGTTGTGGGTAAAATAATTTTCGTTGGAATAACTGCTTCCGCTCCATAGGTGAGAAAAAATGGTGATTCTCCAGTGGCTTTTCTTCTTGTCGTGCGATATGCCCACAAAGTGTTATAAATTTGTTCGCACCACCGTTTATGATGTCCATTTAGAGTTTTTTTTAGATTCATGGCAATAGTTTATTTGTAGCTTCAGCTTGTCCATTACTTTGGGGGTAAAGTGGAGTGGACTTGTTCTTTTGGATATTAAATGCTTCGAAAAGCATATCAATATTTTTTCCTTGTAGTTGTTGTCCATTATCCGATACTATTGCTACCGGGATTCCGAATCTGCAAATAATGTTCGAATAAAATTTTGAAAACATCCGTATCTCTAATGCGAGCAAGAGCTTTGGCTTCAACCCATTTAGTGAAATAATCAGTTGCTACTATCAAGTTTTTTTTTTTTGTGCCTTCCACTAAGGGCCCAATGATATCTACTCCCCATTTTGCAAACAGACATGGGATGAGTACATAATTGAGTTATGTTGCGAGAGCTTTAATTCTTTTTGCAAAGCATTGACATTCTTCGCACCTTCTTGCCGGGTTATCCTCATCTTTATGCATAAATATACAGTAATACCCTTGTGCCTTTGCTTTCAGTGCGAGTGATCGTCTTCCACTATGATTTCCCGCATCTCCATAATGAATATCTGGGAGAATACGTGTCCTTTTTTTTGTGACAAACACCAAAGTAACGGTCCCAAAAAAGACATGCGGTGCAAAATTTTATCCCGCAATTGATAATTTACATATTTTGATTGTACTTTTCTCGCCTCTTTAGTGTCTGTGGGCAATATCCCACTTTGTAAGTATTAATGTATTGAGATCCTCCAATCTTCTTCAAATAATTCATTTTCTGGTTTCTGTGGAAAGTTTGCATCATCTTTAATGGCTGCATCTTCAATATCTTCATCTACTTCCTCTTCTATGTTTTCAACTGCCCATAACTTAATTGATGGCTCATAGATTCGCCCAATTTTGATTACTGATGTATTTTGATCTTTTATCATTGAAGAAATGAATACTACTGTCAGCATGACGATTTTTCTCTCTGGATAAATGTCAAAAAATTATGTTTGGAATTTGAGATGCCAATTTTTGAACAAGATTCTTGTATTCTATCAAGTTTTCATCAAGCACTTGATATTTCAACTCAACCTGCCGAATTATCAGTTGTGAATCACTTGTAAGCCGCACATCACTTATTCCCAACTCGATATGAGCCGTAGGGCATAAACCACAGCCTCATACTCTACTATATTATTGTGTGTTCATCGAATTCAAGACGAAATGCATGTACCATCCGATCTCTTGTAAGGGTTGTAATCACAATTCTGATTCCCGTTCCTTCTTTATTCCGTGCCCCATCAACAAATACTTCCCATCTGTGGGAGTTTATATAACTCAGAATATCTTGGGAATCATCATCTTCTATCCCGGGTAAACCTTGAATTTTAAAATCGTCACCCAGTGGTAAACCCGCAAGGAAATATGCAAAGACTTGTGATTTTTGTGCAGTTTGTATCTCAAATAAGATATGGAATTATACCAACTGTGCATTCCATTTTGCTATTCTCCCTACTTTTCCCGCATTCTTTAGTACAGATTGTAACGGGGCTTTACTTGGTACCCGCACATAGTGTGTTAGAAAATATGTACGCAACTTTTGTATGGCAAAAACCAGTGCTAATATCAATTGTTCAATTTTGGTACAATTCCTTTCTGCAAGATTGAGAGTTTTACTGATGTAGTACACTGGTTTCTCTACTTTCTCATTTGTTCGTACCAATATCGCACTTACAGCATCTTCTGTTGCAGCTATGTACAAGGCCAGCACCTCTTCAGGCTTCGTTTTTATAGTGCGGGTAATGTGTTCGAGATAAGCTTTGATGTTTTGAAATGGTTTACATTTGTCTGATGATATGGCAATGAACCTACTAAGTGCATCTAAACATCCATTTAACCTTTATACTTCTTTTACATTCTTTGGGGATGGATATTAACAATTGCTTGTATTTTTGCTGGATCAACTTCAATCCCCTTTTTTGTGACCAAGTAACCCAAGAACTTTCCAGATGTAACTCCAAAAATGCATTTATCCGGATTAACTTTTATTTTATATTTGCGTAGAGCTTCAAATATTTCTCTCAAGTCTTGTAAATGATCCTTTGAAAGTTTACTTTTTATTAGCATATCATCTACATAGACTTCCAAAGTGCGGCCTATCCATGGCTTAAAGATTGCATCTACCATTCGCTGATAAGTTGCTCTCGCATTCCTTAGCCCAAATGGCATTCTGGTATAGCAGTACAAACCGTACGGGGTAAAAAATGCACTATGTTCTTGATCCTCTTCAGCTAAAGCAATTTGATTATACCCTGAATGTCCATCCATGAAAGATAGAGCCTCATGTCCTTCAACTGCATCTACTAGTTGATCAGTGCTTGGAAGCGGATAACTATCTTTAGGGCATGCCTTATTCAAAATGGTGAAGTCTATACAAATCCTTACTCCTCCATTTTTCTTTGGTACAATTACCATGTTGGATATCCAGGTTGGGTACCGCACTTCTCGAATAAAAATCCCGCATCCATGAGTTTCTTTAGTTCCTTTTCAACCGATAAATGATACTCTGGCGCCACTTTGCGTATACGCTGCCGAAATGGTGTAGTACCCGGATGTATATGTAATTCATGACGAACGATACTCGGATCAATGCCTGTCATATCTTCCATTTTCCATACGAAAATATCCACATAATTTCTAAGTAGAGTAACCAAATCATGTTCCCTTTCTGATTCCATTAATGTTCCAATCTTGATTATTTTCGGAGCTTCTTCCGTTCCTATATTGACATTCTTGATTTCTTCAACTGTTGAAAAAGTTGATTTGGGAACTCCTAAAAATATGGGAGCTCCCTTTAATTCCTATTCTGGAATATTGCCTTTTCTTTAATTTTTGGTACGCTCCCTTCTGATGGTGTGCTTTTATTTATTTCATTCACCAATCCTTTACTCGCAGTTTCAATCAGATATTGATTTATTGCTTCTTCTTTTGCTTTGATCTTCCATTCTTTATTTCTCTCTTGTTATTGTTGAGTCCATTCCTCATTCATGTGCGTCTTCATGAGGATGCAAGATCTTGCAACATCTTGATCCCCCTTTATTTTCATTTCTCCTTGTGGTGTTGGGAAACGCAAATATTGATGATACGTTGCGGTCACTCCTTTCAATTGGTGAACCCAATGTCTGCCGATGATTGCATTATATGGGGACGGTGCCTCTACTACACTGAATTTGCTTAAAATATTTATTGGTCCCGCCATGACTTCAAGTAAAAATCTCTCCTTTTGGCTTTGATGCTATCCCATTAAATCCATAAATATTATAACAAGAGGGTGTGAGTTGATCGTCCTTTAGCCCCATTTTTTGAAATGTGTCATAGAATTAAGTGAACTTCCCCGTCCATGAGGATCTTCTTCACATTCCATCCAGATACTGGTAAAGTGAGTACCAGCGGATCATTGTGTGTTTCAATTTCTTGATCAACTTCGGCCGCTGAAAAATTTAATGGGGAAGCCATCCATTCCTCCCATGTTTCTGTGATTCTTCCCCCAACCTTAAAAACTTCATGTCTATTAACTCTTTTACGCATCTTCTTATCAATGGCTGCTTCATAGATGATTGACTTGACTCCGCATAGGAAATCGTATTGATGGTTCGGTTATTCTGTGGAATATTTACAGTTTTTCCTATGTTGAGCCTTGGTGGAGGATTGGGTAAATAAAGAAATTCTTTCAGCTCTCCCATATCAATTAATCTTTGGACTTGGATTTTTAAATTCTTGCATCTGCTTGTGCGATGTCCATGAAAGCAATGATACTCACAATAATCTTTCGAATTCTGTGTGTGTGATGGCTGCTTTCCTTTCGTCCATGGCCATTCAAAATCTCGTCTGTTTTTTATTGTGTTTAGAATTTGTGAGTATGGGGTGTTGAGTTTGGTAAAAACTCGATCCTCAAATTGGTGGTTGAATTTTCTTTCTTCATCCGCCCTTCCCCGCTTAAAAATTCAATATAAGGATTTTCACCCGCAACCCGCTTTCCGGAACTTGTTGATGGTTCCACAAAATTTGCCCTGTTGGGATATCTTTGATGTTGGGAAATTATTCTTGGATGATGTTTTTGAATATCTTACAACCTTGCATATTTTTCAATAATTACCCTGAGATCTCCTTCGGTTTTCGGATTCTCTCCATGAATATCTACAAATAGTGGGCTCATGCGGTTGGCTATTCCCCATTTGTAAAAATTAATAAAAATTTCTGGGTTTACATTTCCTATTTCTTGACAGATCGCCTGCCACCGATCTGTGTAGTCTCGGATATTTTTGTGTGTCCAAGACGCAAGGGCAAATAACTTGTCCATCCCAGCGTTTGCGGGTTTATTATACATGTATGTTTCCAAAAATTTACGGGTCAATTTTGCGTACGAATGTATTGACCCTTCTGGTAAATTATCAAACCATGTTAATGCTGACCCTTTCAAACTTGAAGGAAAATATCGACACATGATAGTATCATTCTGTTCCCAACGGATCATATTGTGGTTGTAGTATTTTAAGTGAGCCGCTGGATCCTTTGTCCCACCATAACATTCAAAGATAGGGAGATTGCATTTATGCGGGATTGAAGCATGCGCAAGGTGCGAGGCCAATGATGTTATACTGGCCTCTTTTAGCACTTCTTCAAGTCGTCCTCCCTCTTGTTTATTTTTCAAAGTTTTGATTTCTTCTTTCATTTGTTCCAAGTCCTCAAAATATTTTTGCCATCTGTTATTTTGCGGCTTTGAATCATCAAAATCTAGTCTATCTGGCTCATACCGCTGATTTATCTTGTTTTGTCTTGAATGAAAATATGTATCATGTGCGGGTTCCAGTATCATCACCCTTTGATCTTTATTGATCCTTGCTTTACTTTTTTCCGATTTGTTTGAGCTTACTTCTTGCCCCTGTATCCTGCTAATAGATGCTTCCGCATCCTGTTGGGCCTTATTTCTAAGCATCTGATTTTCTTGGGTTAAGAGAGCAATTTTTTCTGCATAATTTTTTTGTGCCTTACGCATTTCGTTCAATTCTTCAAATAGTTGGTTAATGGGGTCAACCCTGTTTTGTGATGCCTCTTCATGTGGTTGGTTAATTGATTGATTTACTGGGATGTTGGCCTGAGCATCCAAAGGTTGTGGTCCCTGGGAATCCTCTACTATTTCTCTTTCTGGAAGAGTTTCTATTGTTTGATTTCCCAGATTTCTCATATCAAAATCTTGTTCTTGTACGGATTTATTTGCAACTGTCTCCATTTATGTAATTTCTTTCGGAATATTATAACGTCTTCTTTGTTCAATTTAGTTTTGTTGTAGAAGTTTCTTGGTTGATGTTCTAACAAGAGTTTAGATAATAAGATATATGTTTCATAAAATTTCAACATCCGTAATATATATACATATATATATATATATATATATATATATATATATAAAATTGACTGATAGAAGACATCTAGCTAAAATTTGATATATCATATAAAAGCTAGACAACTTTACAATTTTACTCAGGTTTTATAAGTTTATCAAATCATTTTTGCAAACAAATCAGAAGCAAGTTCAGAAATTCAATTCAAAGCTTATTTTACTATTTTGACAAGAATCAAACCTAGGTAGCTGCAATATAATTTTAATTCATACAATCAATTGAATGGGAGACACATGAATTTAATGGTTTCAAGCTAAATTCTATTGCAAAATTATTATAATATTTTGGTGGAAGTTTATGAACAAAGTTTTCAAACTTGTGGTTAAGAGAACATCTAGGGCGATCAAGAATATCAATATAAATGAAAAGTATCAATTAAAGGAGGGTTGTGTATGAACAAAACAATTAAATCTATATGAACATCAGTTGAAAGAACTCCTGAATAAAAATGTTGTTATAGGATATTTTATAGGATAACAAAATTCAAAGTTTCTAAAAAATGAAGATTTGGATAGGTAGAATTCTAGCGCCAAATTGTGATTACCAAAAATCTAAATCTTCGGATCACAACCATAAAAGTCAGAAAAATAGTAAAATCAAATCTCTTAAAATGAAAACGAAACATGTTAAATATTTGAATAGGAAATTGAAACATGTATCAACACAATGATTTAACGTGGTTCGACAACAAATTGTCTACATCCACGGGTGGTAAACGATTTGAGTGATTTTTATTCATGATTATATGTTACAAGAGGATGAACTACAATTTGAATCAAGTAAAACTCATAAAAGAATTAATAAACTAGCATTATAATTAACACAATTCTCATACCTAAACTCTTTGCTTTGACCCTATTCCTTTTGTCCAGTTCTCCAATTTTTTCCAGTCCCTCTTTCTGTTTTAGAGCTTGGTATTTATAGCAATATCATGGGTCTCTCCAATTTAAGTTTCCACCTATTAGTTCTTATCCAGATTTTGGAACGATGCTTATCCCGCAAGACTTGATATGCGTACTTCTTATTTTCCTAAGTTTCTCGCTTGGTATCCCACACCTCTTCTGCGGATTTATACTCAAGTTGTTGTTTTTTGGATTTGGATGAACATTGCGGTATTTTTTGAATTATGGCATGTCTGACATGTTGCCATTCTGAATTCTGCACGTCCAATACGTGGCCATTGAAAGTGACTTGTCATGTTTTAGTTTCTTTTGTTCCACAACCTGTTCAGCTGAGACGTGTCCATCATGCATTAATATCTCTCAGTTTATTCATTGTGTCAGGATTTTCAACTTGTGTGTCAATCATGCAACAATGATGTTTGTTTCGTACAATGTGTCATGCTTTCCCGCAACTTACGTGTTAATCATGCAGCGATACTGTCTGTTTCAGATGTCTGTTTCAGTACTTATCAAAGAGTTTTGTTTCAGTGTTTCTTGTTCCATCATAATCTGATACTCCTTCCATATTATTTGAACACGTGTTGTTAGGATTTAATTCCCTCACACACTTGTTCCTCTATTGAAGGCCTACTTAAAAGATTTAAGGAGAAACTCACAAGGAAAGATTACCGCTGCAGGAGGAGTTGTTGGTGTCCAGGTGTGTGCTTTCCATACCCGTCATTATAATTCAACTTCAGAATATCTATTTGTCTTTCTTGATTTTCAGATAATCTCAAGCTTTCATTGAATATCATACATTACTAAACTAGATTGAGAAGCTTGTGTGCGTGTGTGATTGCAGAACGAAGCAAATGCTCAAGAGCTTACTGCACTGAAGGTTTTGTTAAAGTGTTTTAAAGATTACAAGCTTGGAGCAGAGTATCCACTTGAACTCCCTTCAAAGATGAGAGGCACAATTGGAAAAATCAAAAGCTGGCAAGAAGAGGACGGGTGAAGTAGTAAAGCAACAATACCCTATGTGAGCTTGAACAAATGGAGGTGGTGGACATTATGCGCCAAGAATGCCAATTTCTGGTTGGGATCTGCAGCATCCTGCATCAATTTATGGGGATGGGGGTGGATCATATATGGGAGCTTCTGTACAAAGGTATCATCCTCATCATGTGGGCAGCATTTTCGCTTTTGATGATTATCACCAAATCCCTCCTAACCAAGTAGGTAATAGCGGGAGATATACTCAGGAGCAAGCTGTGACCCTGAAGGCCACATATTAATATCCCAAGGACGAGAGATCAACCACTGCACCATATAATGCCGCTCCAACTCCTGCTAATACCACTGCACCAATTAATAATTACGGAGCAGGTTATATTTCCAGTGCGATCCCATCAATCTTATATAGAGTATGTTATACCTGGTATTGCATCATTGGTAGTGTAGATGGTGATTTTTTGACGAGGGATATGATAGGATTTGGAAACCCTATATAAATAAACTGTAATCGCACGATGTCTACAATGCAGACAATGTCAAGTACGGGTCGATCTCACAGGGAGCGGGTAAATACTGCAATCAATATCTCAATTAAACTAATCAGAAATAATATTTTTGGATTTTTAGAATTATGAATGAAATAATAAAACAAACTAAACTAATAAAAGAACTAAGCAGAGAGAGTCGGTAACCAGGGTTTTTAGTATCCACCACTATTTCTATTAAATTACTGAAATGAAACATAACTCCTGAATATTTATCTATTGTCCGTTCTATCGACATCACCTATTATATATATTACAGTCGCAAATATCATTGGGACATCCTAAGTATGGCGCATAAAAACTCTAAGTCAGCATACACCATCAAATTGTGTTAGCGAGAAAATTATACGAAACTAATTATAGGTTCACAAATAATACCTGGGTATTCTAAGAATACCCTATCAAAGGATTTAACCCAAGAAAGAAATATCGAATAAGTAGACAAATATATTTGTAATCCTATTAATTATGCGCAAAGGTTACTGTATTGTACAGAACTGGTGAAGCAACAACTAATTTGATCATTAAATCAATGAACAAAATCATGGAACTAATCTATTCAAATCATAATAGTCTGTACCAAATAATTCAATTCAACACCTAGCTACAAATCAATTAGCAAGACATGGTAGTGGGTTTCTTAAAACCCATAAAAAGAATTAACAAAAGTAGAGACTAGAGAGATTAAACCCTTTTTGTCTTGATCTGTAATTCCTAGCCGTCAACACCTCTTCCTAATGCTTTCTCCCAAAAACTCAACCTTCTCTCTGTTTAATCAAAAGTAGTCGTCCTTCTATGTCTTCTCCAATCAGAGACAACGTCTCTCTCTCCCCTGACTTTTACCTACTTCTTCCCTCTCTCCCTCAATCCCCATATTTTTCTATTTCCCCTCAATCAGCGTTAATCTCCTCTCACCTCTCTCATTCACGTCAATCCTCTCTCCACTATCCTTTCTCTCTCTAGCCTCCACCTGCTTCTCTCCCATGACAGCCTACGCATCTCTTTCCACTTCCCTCTCCAAACAGAACGTATCAGACCTTGTACCCCTTCTCATATCAGGCTCAACCTACCACCCTTCTCTGCACAACTTTTCCCCTCGATATTCTCTTTCTCCTCTGACTCAATCTCTCTCCTTTTTTTAATTTCCGTCATCCCCTCTCTTTGTTCACTTTTTATTCCCTTTAAAGTCGTTAGAAACTATCCTTACCTATTCGGTTCTCCACCAACCACGTGACTTCTCAAACTTTAGCCTAGACACTCCCAACTCCCAATTCTAGCCATTCATCTTCTTTTACTCCACCAGCTAACAATTCCAAAAGTCCAAGACATATGGCACGTACCACCTTCTCATTCTCAATGAATAATAATAACTGATTTTTACTCTGACTTTACCGTACCCAACACCTAAAATAGATGACCTTCTTTGCCATCATCACCTGCCTGCGTCAGCTCTTTATTTCTCTTTAACCTTCACAAACTTCAATTCAACGAACCCACTGTACTCTCCAACTTTAGCTAATAGACCACCTCAAGAAAAGAAAAAACTCCACTTTCTGTTCCCCTGTCGGGCTATATTCAGTCCACCCAACCTTCACAGGGTAAGTCCGAGACTAAAGCAGCTCATTTCATCCCCATTTAGCCATGTTCCGCTAATCATTCGTATTTTACGTATACAACCTAAAAATAAATAAAATTAATACGGAAATGAGTTCTAACAAATATAAATATGGTGTTAAAAATGTATAAATTATGACCTTATCAAATACCTCCAAACTTATATTTTGCTAGTCCTCGAGCAAAACTAATCTAAAAAAAATAAAATAAATTCTAACTCACTTTCGCAGGAATCGCGACTACATTTAGCATATGTAATAAGCCTTTAAACCCCTAAGTGGCCTTAGCGGACGAGTTTTGTCTCGTGAGGGTCTACAAGAGATATACCCACAAAATATTTACTCCAAATTCTAGCTACATGTGAACGATTGAGGATACACACTAAACAAGCTATTTAGTTGGCATACTAAATTCTCCGGTTATAAGAATCATTACCCTGTATGAGTCCAACTGATGTACACGGGTTTTCACTCAGCGTACTAAAATTCATATAAGAATGCAAACTCTACTCAAATAATCATTGACCATCCAAAACTTGATAAAAATTGTCAACATTCACATTGCTCGGAATCAATCAAACTCAAACACAATGATAGAGAAGATGGATATAGAAGTGATGAATGGTGCATATGTTGACTAAGGTGAACGATGTTTCCCAAAATATTAGTAGAAAGTCCGGCTCGGATGCTCCTATTATTATTATTATTATTATTATTATTATTATTATTATTATTATTA
>JAJJMC010020101.1:911177-1021734 GCA_023531435.1 Papaver californicum
TATTATTATTATTATTATTATTATTATTATTATTATTATTATTATTATTATTATTATTATTATTATTATTATTATACATAATTTATCTTTTTTTTTCACGACTACATGATTAGATCTTTTGAATCTAAGCGCATGCTCCTTTTCAGCAGACTACATGATAGTTCCCATGGATCCTGCATTCCACGCTTGCTTAGGCGACGGAGACATAGAGAACACACACATATTGCTGTCAAAGTGTCTTTCTTTTTTTTTACCAAATTAAAATTCTAATGCATCCGAGCTACGACCTTATGGTAATACTAGGGCCCCACCAAATCACTTAGAGAAACATAAAATTGTAAAAATAAAAACAAAAAGTGATATGGTTATGATGATTCCGAGATATGCTTGTTCAATGATTATCATGTTATTTCTAACACCTGAGTGCATCCATATATGAATAGACCATTTAGCTGGGCACACCAATTCCTATAGATAAGAGCTATGTTTCCATATACCTAGAATGGTTAGTGTCATCCTGAATTATTCACAAGTTTCTAAATTTCGGAGTTTCTTATTGGCATCAATTTTCTGAAACTCTACCCCCAAACCTAAATCTAACATTGTCCTCAATGTTTCAAACTGTGCAACCTAGAATGGTATGCAATATAGATAAGAGAGACAAATAAAATTCAAAGAAAAGAGATTTGAACGTCTCACCTGATTGACGTAAGAAAAGCAGTATTCTCTGTAACAGACATCAAACGATAGTAATAAAAAAGAACATTGAAGATAAAAATAAACAAAAAGCCTAAAAAGAAAATAAAAATAAGAAAATAAGAATCTACCTACTGGATATGTACAGAAAGGATCTCAATAAATTAACAACCTGAAAATTTGGGGATCAACCCAAAATAAAATATATACGAATGACAGCTTCGCACTTATATTATGGCAACACGGAGACACTGAAACTATTAAAAACAAGGGATTACCCCCAAACCAAGTTTTTACTACACTTGGAAGTGCGTAAAGAACAAAATATGGAGATAATATTGGGATTGGGGAAATATCAATTGGTTCATGCACAATGTCAGGAATAGGCAAGTCCTCTGGGTATTTGGATGCAAAGTGATCCAACAAAACTTGAGAAGCACACAATTCTAACCCTAAATTAGGTAACTTTTGGAAGTCTAGGGGTCTAGAAACAACCTCTAAGTCGGGTGAATGATCTTGTGAGATAGATTCATTTATGGAATTAGGAAAATCATCTACACAATCATCCACAGGGTCATCTATATATTCTGTATGGAACAGAGAGTCACTACAAGACTGATCATCATCAGCAAATAATCTATGGCTTCCATAACTCTCAATCTTTGTTCCAAACTAAGCGGTATGTGTTTATAATACTTTTCATATTATTAGAGGTGATTCTTCACTTACCATAGGTGAAACAAGAACTTCCTTATACCGTGACCGATTCATATATTCCTGAAGTGTCATCTTAGATGACGTCTCCTGGGAAGGAGTCATCATCCTTAGAAAAGTACCTGGAAAGAAATACTAAAACACAAAACAAGTCCGAAGGAAAAAGAAATCCTAAAAAAAATTAAAAAAAAATACAGTACAAAATAATAAATAAAAAACTTAAACTACGATTAGAAAATCAAAAATACTAATTACAATATTTCACAACTGCACCTCGGCAGCGGCGCCAAAAATTGATGTATTTTAGAAATAATGGTAAAAGATTCGATACTCAGACTTCTAAAGATTTGATTTTTAAACCTAATTTTTAATACTAAAAATAAAGAAGATTAAAGTAAAATTGATTCAAGAATTGTGGAAAGAACTGAGACTAAGGATTCCACCATTAGCCAATTTTTCAAGTGATTTAACAATAATAATTATCTTGCAATTCATATATTCAATTTATTCAAAATATTGCCAAAGTTAGATTTCCAAAATATTAGTTGTAAATCAAAGTATGAGACATCAAAATCTCTAAACTAAGCATGACCCATCCAAAGAAAACACAACTAATTGATAAAAATCATTTTTTCAACTTTTATTCAAAGCAAATAATAATAAAAGAATTGCAAAACAAATTAATAAAATAAAAATATACCACTTTATTATTGGAAAATGGCTTCCTCTGTCGCCTCAGCAATGAGGTCTAGCTCCTCATGTCAAATACCCTCTCAAAATACATGTTTATAGCTCAAAGTGCTTAAAAGAAGAGAAAAACAGAAGTAACACAGAAAACAGATACGAATATAAGTGTTGCTGAGACTGATTTCTGTGTTGCCGAAGAGAGAAAATTACACAAAGAATAAAGTACGGTTCCTGAAGCAGTAGATTATGAAAGAAAAGGTGACAGAGTAAATGACAGTTTTCTGGCGTAGTCTATTCTTCTTCTTCCTGAACACAACGTAACTTTTTTTTTCTTCTGATTTTTTTTCCGGCTCCCTCCCGATGATTTTTTTCTCGATCTCTTTGCTTTATATATGCTTAGTAAAACCTAATAAGCATTCCTTAATCGATAAGGACTAGAAAACCTCTCAACAACCAACTCTAAATCGTGTTAATCCGAATCTCATGATAAAACAGATTCATGGCAACTAAGTTGATTCTCCAACCATTTTCACGGCGTAAGACTCTCACTGCAAGCGTGTATAAGCAAGTGTAGATTGTTTCTTCATTTTGGTAACTTGAAATCACCTAAAAATCCCTTAAAACTCGGTTCTTGACTAACTCAGATACTCTTGCTTACTTGAAGAAATAATTCCCGCCTTTCCCGGAATTTAAATTTGAAAAGGGGTGCCTGTAATCCAATTTGTGGGTGCCTTTAGTAATTTTTTTATGGGTGCCTTTATCAACTTTTTGAGCCGATTTTTCCATAATTATTTATTTCTCAAAAATACCTACAAAGACATAAACACACACAATAAGAATAAAATCAAGCACTAACAAAAATAGATAATTACGGACAAATTAGACACAAAAATGTGTCTATCACAACCCCCAAACTTAAATCAAACAGTGTCCTCAATATTTCAAAATAAAGAGCAGTAATTAATAGATAAGTAACAAGAGGAATAAATAGGTAAGTTAGAAAGATAGTACCTGGGTGAAGCGTAGCAATCCTTCTATGGAGAATAAGACAGAAAATAAAAATCTAGAAACTAAAATCTACTAATGTACAAAAACAACCCTGATGGTCAATCAAAGTAAACAGGGTCCTCCAGAGGGACCTTCTTAACATCACTTGTAGGAAAAGGCTCTAAAAATGGTTTTAATCTCTGACCATTAACCTTCAAAGGATTTCTAGCATCTTGAGTCTCAATCTCAATAGAACCATGAGGAAAAACAGTGTGAACAACAAAAGGACCGGTCTACCGAGAGTGTAACTTTTTGGGGAATAGATGCAAACGAGTATCATACAGAAGAACTTTTTGACCTGGAGAAAATGACTTTCTTAAAATATTTCTATCGTGCACAAATTTCATTTTTTTCTTATACTCCCTAGCACTATCATATGCATCTTTTCGAATCTCTTCCAACTCATTGAGCTGGAGCTTCCTGTGAGCTCCTGCTTTGTCAAGTGAAAAAATTAACTGATTTACAACCCAATATGCTCTATGTTATAACTCGACGGGCCGGTGATATGCCTTGCCAAAAACTAGACGATAAGGTGACATTCCAATGGGGGTCTTAAATGCAGTACGGTAAGCCCATAAGGCATCAGTAAGCCTCAATGACCAATCTTTTCTATTAGGATTAACTATTTTCTCTAGAATACGTTTTATCTCCCTGTTGGAAACCTCTACTTGACCACTAGTCTGTGGGTGTTATGAGGTAGCTACTTTGTGGGTAATAGCATATTTCTTCATCAAAATCTTAAACGGTCGATTACAAAAGTATGACCCTCCATCACTAATTATAGCTCGCGGTGTACCAAAACGTGCAAATATGTTATCATTCAAAAACTGAACCACGACCTTGTGGTTATTTGTTTTACACGAAACCGCCTCTACCCACTTGGATACATAGTCTACAGTGACAAGTATATAAATATAACCAAAGGAATTAGGAAAATGACCCATAAAATCAATGCCCCACACATCAAAGACCTCAATGACTAAAATAGGGTTCAAAGACATTTCTACGGGAAATGGTTCCTAACTTATGACAACGCTCACAGGCAGCATAGTAACTATGAGAGTCTTTAAACAATGATGGCCAGTAAAATCCACACTGCAATACCTTAGCAGTAGTCTTCTTAGCACTAAAGTGACCCTCCACAAGCATGATCATGACGAAAGGAAAATACTTAAACAAATAAGGATCTTCCCAAAAGAAATGCTTTACCTCGGCTAAAAACCTAGAACGATCTTGTTTATCCCAGTATTGAGGCATTCGACCAAAATAAGGTAATTCACTATATTCACAAACCAAGTTAATTAGGAAACAAAGAATAGTAGTTGATCAGGAAAAATATCTTTCACGGGAGAAGAATCATCAGGGGAATCCACAACAAGTCTAGACAAGTGGTCTGCTACTACATTTTCTGTACCCTTTTTGTCTCTAATTTCTAGCGATAATTCTTGTAACAAAAGGATCCATCTAATCAATCTAGGTTTAGTATCCTTCTTAGACAGAAGGTAATTCAAAGCAGCATGATCAATAAAGACTATAACCTTAGAACCTAAGAGATAGGACCTAAACTTGTCTAAGGCAAAAACAGTGGATAACAGTTTCTTCTATGTAGTTCAGTTGGGCATCATTCAATGTTTTGCTAGCATAGTAAACACATGAAGTAATTTGTTTTCTCGCTGACCTAACATAACACAAATAGCATAATTTGAAGCATCACATATTATCTCAAAGGGTAGGTTCTAGTTAGGTGCCTGGATTATAGAGGCGGTAGTGAGTAATTTCTTAAGCTTCTCAAAGCCTCTAAACAAGCATCATCAAAGACAAACTTAACATCTTTTGCAAGCAGATTGCAAAGAGGTCTAGAAATCAAGATAAAATCCTTAATGAATCGACGATGAAAACCTGCATGCCCTAAGAATGACCTAGCATCTCGTACAATTTTGGGAACCTGTAAAGTCTTAATAAGGTCAACTTTGGCTTTGTCTACCTTTATACCCTTAGAAGATACGATATGCCCTAAAAAAATTCCTGGTCGAACCATGAAAAGGCATTTTTCCAATTAAGCACTAAATTCTTTTCCTTACACCTAGTCAACACTAGTGTCAAATGATGCAAGCACTCGTCAAAAGATGACCCAATTACTGAAAAGTCATCCATAAAGACCTCTAGAAACCGTTCTACCATGCAGAAAGTATGCCCATCATACTGAAAAGTAGCGAGTGCATTACACAACCCGAAAGGCATGCGTCTATATGCAAAGGTACCAAAGGGACATGTAAAAGTGGTTTTCTCTTGGTCTTCTGGGGCAATAACAATCTGATTATAACCAGAAAAACCATCTAGCAAGCAATATTGGCTATGTCCAGCTAATCTCTCAAGCATTTGGTCGATGAAAGGAAGGGGAAAGTGGTCCTTCCTTGTGACCTTGTTCAGTTTTCTATAGTCAATACAAACATGCCACCCCGTGGTCACTCGGGTTGGGATTAACTCATTGTTATCATTCTGGACTACAGTGATACCTGATTTCTTGGGAACAACCTGAACGGGGCTGACCCACTTACTGTCTGAGATAGGGTAGATAATACCCGCATCTAACAACTTAAGTACCTCAGTTCGAACTACTTCTTTCATGTTAGGGTTAAGTCGACGTTGCATCTCCCTAAACGGTTTGGTATCATCCTCTAAATGAATCTGATGCATACAAACAGTAGGACTTATACCCTTAATGTCTTCTATGGTCCATCCTAAAGCTTCCTTATTGTCGGTCACTAGCCTACTTTCCTAGTTACTATCCAAGTCGGAGGCTACAATCACAGGAAAAGTCTTATATGGGCCTAAATACACATACTTCAGAGTATCTTGTAGTTTTTTAAGGTCCAACTTAGGAGGCTCTTCTAGAGATGGAATTAGGGTAGACTTAGAAACTGGTAGTGGTTCGAGCTCAAGTTTTCATCCATTACCAGTGTCTATCAAAGGGGCTGAATCTAACAAAGCATTCACCTCATTAATCACACCATCATTATCAAAATCAAACCCAAAGTTGGCTAGGCATTTCTCTAATGGATCTTCTAACAAAGTGTTTGGTAATGACTCCTGAACTAATGTTCCTATCATGTTCACCTCTTCAATGCACGTGTCATCAAGCTCAGGTGGTTGCTTACTAATATTGAAAATATTCAGCTCAATAGTCATATTACCAAAAGATAAGTTCATAATATCATTTTGACAGTTAATGATCGCATTAGATGTAGCTAAAAATGGGCGACCTAATATCACAGGTATCTGATTCTCTGGGTCAGGGACAGGTTGGGTATCAAGGACAACAAAATCTACAAGATAAATAAACTTATCGACCTCAATAAGAACATCCTCTATGACACCACGAGGAATTTTCACAGACCTATCAGCTAATTGCAGTGTTATCTGAGTAGGTTTTAAATCACCAAGTCCTAGATGGAGGTACACATGGTACGAAAGTAAGTTCACACTGTCTCCTAAGTCAAGTAACGCTTCCTCAACACGGTAGCTACCTATTGTACAAGAAATGTTAGGGAACCTGGGTCTTTGTACTTAGGAGTTGTATTGTTCTGGATAATTGAACTCACATGACTAGCTAAAATGGCTTTCTTTTATACACTAAGCTTTCTCTTTTGCGTACACATATCCTTAAGGAACTTGGCATAAGTAGGAATCTGCCTAATTGCATATAATAAAAGAAGGTTGATAGTGACTTGCTTAAAAACCTCTAATAAGTTGTTAAAGTTGGATTCATTCTTTGTTGGTGCTAACAGTTGTGGGAACGGGGCTCTGGGCACAAAATCTGACTTATATGGAACTGCATCGGGTTCTTTAGAGACTTCATCAGTCTCTTCAGCTACTGGCTCAAAAGGGTGAACTACAGTATGTTCACTATCAGGCATGGTTACCTTGTTATCTAGAACTTTACCATTTCTAAGGATTCTAATTGCATTCACATGCTTTGATGATTTCTCACCAAAAGATACTTCATGAACTCCTCTAGGATTGGGGTGTGGTTGATGATTTCCTGAACGATCTTTTGATTTTCTCGTAAACTTTGGTTGACAAACTGCTGAAAATCTTTAGTGTTCTGAGTTAATGAGGCGACAGACTCTTCTAAACTCATGATCGTCTTATTTATCGGATTCTGAAATTGTGTCGGTCCAGAAGGATTCTTAGTGTAACCAAAACCTGGGGGAACCTTAGAATTACTAGACTGGCCTTGACTCTGGCCCTTAGACCAAGAAAGGTTAGGATGGTTTCTCCAACCAGGGTTATAGGTTTCTGAATAAGGGTCAAAATTCTGATGATTATCAAATATAGTGTTATTATAAAGAGCATGGGATTTCTCTTCAACAGTCTGTCCTTCCCAAAATGACTTGGGCTCAATTCCACAACTAGATTGACTCGGTTTTAAAGCTTCTAACCTTTTTGATATAATTGTTATTTTGTCATCTGATTCAAAAGATCCTTTTACCCTATTGACATTTCCTCTACTTAGAAAAATTGTTTTTTTGGGATCCCTACTATTTTCCCACTGCTGGGTTTTCTCGACGATTTCATTCAAAAATGTCATCGCACCATCGACAGTTTTATTTTCAAACCCACCTATGTATAAAGACTCAACTATGGTTGTTGTCGAATAATATAAACCCTCGTAAAGGATCTGAACTAGCCTTACTTTTTCTAAACCATGATGAGGACATTGCGATAATAAGTCATTGAACCTTTCCAAGTGCCTATATAAAGATTCTCCCTCTTGTTGAGCAAATGTGCAAATTTGCTGCCTAATAGATGATGTTTTGTGCCTAGGGAAAAACTTCTGGAAAAAGGAAGATGTAAGTTGTTCATAGGTTTCAATTGACTCGGAAGTCAAACTATATAGCCAAGATTTGACTTTGTCTCTTAGTGAAAAAGGAAGCAATCTAAGTTTTAATGCTTCATCATCTAGATCTATAATCCTGATGGTACTACATATTTTCTCAAAATCCCTAACATGGAAATAAGGGTTTTCATTTTCTTTCCCTAAGAAGATTGGGAGCATATGTATGGTCCCAGGTTTTGACTCATAGTTTGCTTCAGTTTCAGCTAACTTGATACATGATGTACGAAAAGTCCTAGTCGGGTTAAACAAAGCTTTTAAAGTTGCCATTGCTGGCGCTATCAAAGTACTAGAAGTAACTTCTTCACACAGTGTCAAGTTCTCAAAATTGAAATTTCCAAAAACAGGGACCTCAAAAGAAGAGTCTTCAAGGTCCTCGTTTCCAGGGACAAAACTACTAGGTTTTTCACTAATCAAACGACTTAGAGTATCTCTTTTCCAAGCTCGCTCAGTGATGATTTCAAACGGTCTTGGCATACAGTAAAAAAAAAATCCTAACTGGAAGGGAATTGTAAACAATCACAAGCAAGGCTGACTCAACCAAATCAAACCTATTGAATCTAGCAAACAAAAAGCATGATGGCTCCACTTAGATTGTTTCTACACCAGCTTCTTTTCCTTCGAAAGGCAACTAGTTACATTTTCAACAAACCTCTTAAAACGATCCGAATTAGATTAAGTCGAACAGAAACATGATAAACTCTAAGGAGCTTTGATAACCTTGTCTCTTTGGCAACGTTTCCTTGGGTTACAAGGCGGCTCTAATCAACTTAAAATAATATTCTTGAACTTCGAGTTAGGCTAACAGAGTAACCAATACAGTCCTTTTGAATGACTTTCCTATAAGCTCGTTACCCTATCGGTCTCTTTCTAGTCAAATTTTAAGCTTAGGTTCGCGTTTGGTAACGTGTTCCTAAAACGGGCAAGAAGGAAACGGTGATGAAAACCAAGTCGTTATCTTATATGGCCAGTCCTTGACCTTTACTAGAAAATAATTATGTATCCAGTTCCTCAAAATATATGCATTCGAAGGAATACAGTAAACCCAGTTGCAGAGGATTCGTGGGTTGATCGAGTCTTACCTCCCGTACCAGACGGGGGATGAATCGGTTGTAGTCAACTCGGGCCACCGACTCCTGTGTCAGTGTACGAAGGGCTGAGACAATATAGTAATTGTCGTCCTTCCCTGTTGTAGTTTATATTTAAATTACCCTTCCGTAGGGTTTAAAAATAATAATAATGTCCAAAGTACCAAAATAAAGTCCAAAAATGTCCAAAAGGAAAAAAAGAAAAAAATTACAGGAATAATCAAAGATTTCCTAATACAATTTTCTAAAAAAAACAAATAAAATCTATAAAATAAAATATAATTAAAAATAAAAATTTTTGTCTTCTTTTCCGTTCTTTTAGCTTTAACTTTAACTCCAAGTCTTTAATCACCAAAGTCTTTGGCTCAATTTCCTTTTGATCCAAAATCCAAAACCTGTAACAAAAAGATAAATACCCAAAAGAAACGTAAAATAGAACAAAGCAAAAAGAATACTAAAAACAAAAATAAAAACCTAAACAAAATAAATCTAAAACTCTAAACCTAAAGAAATTCCCCGGCAGCAGCGCCAAAATTGATAGAATTTGGAAACCCTATATAAATAAACCGCAATAGCACGGTGTCTACAATGCAGACAACGAAAAGTACGGGTCGATCCCACAGGGAGCGGGCAAATACTTCAATCAATATCTCAATTAAACTAATCATAAATAATATTTTTGGATTTTTAGAATTATGGATGAAATAATAAAACAAACTAAACTAATAAAACAACTAAGCAGAGAGAGTCGGTAACCAGGGTTTTTAGTATCCACCACTATTTCTATTAAATTACTGAAGTGAAACATAACTCATGAATACTTATCTATTGTTCGTTCTATCGACATCACCTATATATATTAGAGTCGCAAATATCACCGGGACACCCTAAGCATGGCGCATCAAAAACCCTAAGTCTCAACATACACCATCAAATTGTGTTAGCAAGAAAATTATACGAAACTAATTATAGGTTCACAAATAATACCTGGATATTCTAAGAATACCCTACCAAAGGATTTAACCTAAGCATGAAATATCGAATAAGTAGACAAATATATTTGCAATCATATTAGTTATGCGCAAAGGTTACTGTATTGTACAGAACCGGTGAAGCAACAACTAATTTGATCATTAAATCAATAAACAAAATCATGGAACTAATCTATTCAAATCATAATAGTCTGTACCAAATAATTCAATTGAAAATAGCCTATTACTCAAAGTGGTTTCAAACATAAAACCCTAGATACAAATCAATTAGCAAGACATGGTAGTGGGTTTCTCAAAACCCATAAAAAGAATTAACAAAAGTAGAGACTAGAGAGATTAAACCCTTTTTGTCTTGATTTATAATTTTTGGCCGTCAACACCTCTTCCTGATGCTTTCTCCCAAAAACTCAACCTTCTCTCCGTTCAATCAAAAGCAGTCGCCCTTCCTTGTCTTCTCCAATTAGAGACAACGTCTCTTTCTTTCCCCTGACTCCTACCTACTTCTTCCCTCTCTCCATCAACCCCCCCTACTTTTCTTTTTCCCCTCAATCAACGTCAATCTCCCCTCACCTCTCTCCCTCACGTCAATCCTCTCTCCACTGTCCTTTCTCTTTCTAGCCTCCACCTGCCTCTCTCCCTTGACAGCATACGCCTCTCTATCCACTCCCCTCTCCAAACAGAACGTATCAGATCTTGTCCCCCTTCTCAGATCAGCCGCCAACTACCACCCTTCTCTGCCCAAGTTTTCCCCTAGGTATTCTTTTTCTCCTCTGATTCAACCTCTCTCCCTTTCTTAATTTCCGTCATCCCCTCTCTATGTTCTCTTTTTATTCCTTTTAAAGTCGTCAGAAACTTTCCCTTACCTATTCGGTTCTCCACCAACCACGTGACTTCTCAAAATTTAGCCTAGACACTCCTAACTCCCAATTCTAGCCATTCATCTTCTTTTACTCCATCAGCTAACAATTCCAAAAGTCCAAGACACATGGCACGTACCACCTTCTTATTTTCAATGAATAATAATAAACTTATTTTTACTCTGACTTTACCGGACCCAACACCTAAAATAGATGACCTTCCTTGCCATCATCACCTGCCTGGGTCATCTCTTTCTTTCTCTTTAACCTTCACAAACTTCGATTCAATGAACCCACTTTACTGTCCAACTTTAGCTAACAGACCACCTCAAGAAAAGAAGAAACTCCACTTTATGTTCCCTTGCCGGGCTATATTCGGTCCACCCAACCTTCACATGGTAAGTCCGAGACAAAACCAGCTCATTTCATCCCCATTTAGCCATGTTCCGCTAATCATTCGGGTTTTACGTATACAACCTAAAAATACTAAAATTAATAAAATTAATACATAAATGAGTTCTAACAAATATAAATATGGTGGTAAAAATGTATAAATTATGCCTTTATCAGGCTAAAATTGTAAAATTATCATTTGCTGAGCAACAAGAATATATATATGTTCATATTCATGCGCATATGCTTGACATAGAATACTGTATCTCTACTTATATTCCGCAAGCGAATTAAAAGTGCAGATTCTTTCTAAACATTCTAATTGGCCTTGTAGCCACCTCATAATATTCATGCCATATCGAACTAGTCTCAAGTCGTATAAATTCCACGGTTAAATTCCTTGAACTTTCCTCAAATGCGCATCGATGTTCTAGCAACATCCATTAAAATCGGGAATAACTAATGCTTAAACCCTGAAATATTATAGCTTAACGCTTCATTCGTAACGAATGTTCCTCAAATTGTTCTTCTGAGCTTAAATATCCTATTTTAACCTTTTGCTTAACTATAAGCCACAGATAATGCGCTACTCCCTCAGATGCGCCACAATTGAGAAACAATGTCATAAAAGATGCATTGAACCTCTCATCTAGGCTAACCCTAGCATTTTCTCATATTAGCGCCAAGTTAGCACTAGTTATTTGTCTTAGCACCACATTGGCACCAATTAGCTACAATAGCGCTAAAAGCGCTTTCCTGGTGCTGAACCCTATCATCTGAGAGGTGTCAACTAAACTAAAACGGTTTTAACTAACATATTTAATCCTAATAAGGCCTTAGCCAACGTATCAAAATCTTGGCACCTAAACCCTAGCACCAAAGTGCTAACCCTAACCCTAGCGGTTAAATACGCCACAAGGCCTATGCTCCCCCAAAGTTGTTTCATTGGCTCCTCGACGCCTTTGACTAGCTCCTTGACACCCTTGGATTCACCTTGGCGCCCTTTCCTTCTCATTGGCACCCTTGTCTCCAATGCGTCCCTAGACAATGTTCAGGTGCATCCCATCTCGAGCACGTCTCTCCCATTTTCCAGCGCGTCTTAGCTCCCATGCGTTCAAGCCTCAACACCATAGCCTTCTATGCGTCCCTACTCTGATGCGTCTCTGATTGGCTCCTATGTGTCACTAGCCTCTCTAACAAGTCCAAGGCTTATGCGTCTCCAAAGCCAATACGCCCCTAGCTTCTCCAAGGCGTCCCTTGCTAGCCAGCGTGTCCAAGGCCGCAGTGTCTCAGTCCAATGCGTCTCCAAGCTAACGCTTCTCCAGGACAATGCATCTCAAAGCCAATGTGTCCCATGCTAGCCTAGCGCGTCCCTAGTGGACAAAGCTTCCCTTGCTAACCTAGCGCGTTCCTAGCCGTACTTACCAACTTAGCCACAAGCGCATTGACTTTAAAGCTAATCCAATAGAAGTGATAACTTTGAACCTTCTTGATACTGTCCTCTTAGCCCTAGTACAATTAATATTTACTAGAAGTTATGTATATTGGTTTAACTCATGAGACAATATCACATTAGCCTTTTATATTAAAAGAGATAGCACATTACTATTTGCGTTAAGTAGCTAGTACTAGCTTTGCTAGCTACTTCCATCATAAATACGCCTTTATTCTCAATATGGGTCCAACATCAAGTCTTATAGAAATTATAATAGGTCTATTTGCTTGAGAATCCCTTTAAAACATTTGGCCTCAAATGCCTCTTAGACTTATGATAAGTCACTTCTGAGCTAATACTTAGCCATTAAATATGCCATGTTACTTTCAAGCAAGTACATGACCATTAAATTTCCCAGACTCGACACTAATTAGTCTGACTATCAATTCGGTGAGTCACACAACTTTTCTCACTAGCTTAGCAAGTCATTTACTTGAGTTGACTACATCAAAACCATAGTGGCTTATGACTCCATTATTTCCACGAGATATCAAATACAACATGGGGGGATTCTCATGGGGTATTGGTCTTGCGGTCTATGGCATCGTGGGTGGTGGCACAACCCCCACGAACAGTTGAGAGGATGAGGAGTAGTGGTCATACAGGTCTTCCATACTTTCCTGCCACCACCCCACTACAATATCCACAATCATCACTTCTCTATCTCTCCCTAACTTCACGACTTACGAGAAATCAGTGTGTCCACTTCAAAATATAAATAGATGATTTTCATCTATTCAAAACAAGACAGAAACACACAACAGACAAGATACTCAGTCTGGAGAAACAAAACCTACATAATTAGCGAATCCTCTCAGAGAATCCACTTTCTTCTCCATATATTATCACACAGATATTTTCTCAACCTTCTTTGCTTCCCTCCCTAAGACCTACCCAAATCCTTTCCATATTTGTAAAGAAGGACGTGAACGACCATTTCTTGGTTTAGGCTCGTCCTGTTCGAGTTTGATCTCTTGAACCTACCTGAAAGTACCATTTTGCAGTACATTTGTTTTCACCCCAAAACAGGTAGAAAATCAGATTTTATCAACACTGATATATTTTGAAGAATAATAGGTGCCAAATAAATTAAGCACCTCATTTGGTGTTGCTTTTGTACTCAAACTTCTCAATTCACTATTAACATATAATACTTCTACTGTTCTACTTCTTCGGTTGACAAACTTTAGTGGATTAATTTGTTTTTTCCTCTTTTAAGTTTTACTGCTCGAAAGTATTCAGTTAAAATCTCTTTGGTCTCAACACAATCCTCTAGCCTCACAGTCCGATTGCATTTAATGTTACAAAATGGAAATGCTTATTCTAAAATTTATTGTTTTATAATTTACCATTTGAATTAACGACTGATTATATTTAGCCTATATTTTACCTGGCAGTTTTAGGCCTACTCAGATTATGTTAAGCCTATCACTAAAAGTTAAAATATAGTCAGTATAAAAAAAAATCAAAACCCCCTTGCCAAACTTTTTTTGTTAATGACTAACATGCTTAATATAATTAATTCAAATGGTAGTTAAATTAGTTGTTGATTCAAATTGGAGTATAGTTAGTGTTAAATGGTAAGAATTTGAGTAGTTTTTTTTTTTTTTGAAAATTTGAAGAAGAAGGAGAAGACTTGAGGAAAACTAGGTTTTCAGGATTTAGGTAGGAAATATGAAATTTGATTGTATCGACGTATATTCTAGTGATGAAGTAGAAGTGGGTGCATCTACGTATCACAAATCTGATTATCGTGTTTTCGATCCTACCGATTTAGCTACATCTAATACGATCGCTAACTGTCGAAATGGTATTATGAACTTATCTTTTAGTAATATGACTATTGAGCTGAATATTTTCAATATTATTAAGCAACCACATGAGATAGATGACACGTGCATTGAAGAGGTGAACATGATAGGAACATTTGTTCAGGAGTCGTTACCAAACACTCTGTTAGAAGATCCATTAGAGAAATGCCTAGCCCACTTTGAGTTTGATTTTGATGATGATAGTGTGATTAATGAGGTGAACGCTTTGTTAGATTCAACCCATTTGGTAGAAAATATTAATAGATGGAAAGCTAAATTCGAACCACTACCAGTTTCTAAGTCTATCATAATTCCTTCTTTAAAAGAGCCTCCTAAGTTAGACCTTAAACAACTACCAGATACCCTGAAGTATGTGTATTTAGGCCCATCTGATACTTTGCCAGTGATTGTAGCATCCGACTTGGATGGTAACCAGAAAAGTAGGCTAGTGATCGTGCTTCAAGACAATAAAGAAGCTTTAGGGTGGACCATAGCAGACATTAATGGTATAAGTCCTACTGTTTGTATGCATCAAATTCATTTAGATGATAGTACCAAACCATCTAGGAAGATATAACGTCGACTTAACCCTAACATGAAATAAGTAGTTCGAACTGAGGTGCTTAAGTTGTTAGATGCGGGTATTATCTACCCTATTTCAGACAGTAAGTGGGTCAGCCCCGTTCAGGTTGTTCCCAAGAAATCAGGTATCATTATAGTCCAGAATGATAACAATGAGTTAATCCCAACCCGGGGTGGCGTGTTTGTATTGACTATAGAAAATTGAACAATATCATAAGGAACGAACATTTTCCTCTTCCTTTCATCGACCAAATGCTTGAGAGATTAGATGGATATAGCCATTATATCTTGCTAGATGGTTTTTCTGGTTATAATCAGATTGTTATTGCCCCAGAAGACCAAGAGAAAACCACTTTTACATGTCCCTTTGGTACCTTTGCATATAGATGCGTGCCTTTCGGGTTGTGTAATGCACCCGCTACTTTTCAGCGTTGTATGATGAGAATATTTTCTGACATAGTAGATCGGTTTTTAGAGGTCTTTACGGATGATTTTTTATTATTTGGGTCATCTTTTGATGAGTGCTTGCATCATTTGACATTAGTGTTGACTAGGTGTAAGGAAAAGAATTTACTGCTTAATTGAGAAAAATGCCATTTCATGGTTCGATCAGGAATTGTTTTAGGGCATATCGTATCTTCTAAGGGTATAGAGGTAGACAAAGCCAAAGTTGACCTTATTAAGACTTTACAGGTTCCCAAAATTGTACGAGATGTTAGGTCATTCTTAGGGCATGCATGTTTTTATCGTCGATTCATTAAGGACTTTAACTTGATTTCTAGACCTCTTTGCAATCTGCTTGCAAAAAATGTTAAGTTTGTCTTTGATGATGCTTGTTTAGAGGCTTTCGAGAATCTTAATACTTTGCTTACTACTGCTCATGTAGTCCAGGCACCTAACTAGAACCTATCCGTTGAGATAATATGTGATGCTTCAGATTATGCTATTGGTGTTATGTTAGGTCAGCGAGAAAACAAATTACTTCATGTGATTTACTATGCCAGCAAAACTCTAAATGATGCCCAACTGAACTACACCACCACAGAGAAGAAATTGTTAGCCATTTTTTTTTTCCTTAGACAAGTTTAGATCATATCTCTTAGGTTCTAAGGTTATAGTCTTTACTGATCATACTGCTTTGAAGTACCTTCTGTCTAAGAAGGATACTAAACCTAGATTGATTAGATGGATCCGTTTGTTACAAGAATTCTCGCTAGAAATTAAAGACAAAAAGGGTGCAGAAAATATAGCAGTAGATCACTTGTCTAGACTTGTTGTGGATTCCCCTGATGATTCCCCTCCTGTGAGAGATAGTTTTCCTGATGAACAACTATTCTTTGTCTCACAATTACCTTGGTTTGCGAATATAATAAATTATCTTGTTACTGGTCGAATGCCTCAACACTGGGGTAAACAAAATCGTTCTAGGTTTTTAGCCGGGGTAAAACATTTCTTTTGGGACGATCCTTATTTGTTTAAGTATTTTCCAGACCATATTATTAGAAGATGTATACCTGAGAGTGACCAGTCCAGTATTATTTCCTTTTGTCACGATCATGCTTATGGGGGTCATTTTAGTCTTAAGAAGAATGTTGTTAAGATATTGCAGTGTGGATTCTACTTGCCTTCGATGTTTAAAGACACCTACAGTTATTGTGTTGCTTGTGAGCTCTGCCAAAATTTAGGAACCATTTCTCGTATAAATATGATGCCTTTGAACCCTATTTTAGTTATTGAGGTCTTTGATATTTGGGGCATTGATTTTATGGGTCATTTTCCTAATTCTTTTGGTTATTTTTACATCCTTGTAGCTTCAGACTATGTATCTAAGTGGGTAGGGGCGGTTTCGTGTAAAAAAAACGACGACAAGGTTGTGGTCCAGTTTTTGAATGATAACATATTTGCACGTTTTGGTACACCGCGAGCTATAATTAGTGATGGAGGGTCACACTTTTGTAATCGACCGTTTAAGATTTTGATGAAAATATATGGTATTACCCAAAAAGTAGCTACCCCATATTACCCACATACTAGTGGTCAAGTAGAGGCTTCCAATAGGGAGATAAAACGTATTCTAGAGAAAACAGTTAATCCTAATAGGAAAGACTAGTCGTTAAGGCTTACAGATGCCTTATGGGATTATCGTACTGCGTTTAAGACCCCAATTGGAATGTCACTTTATCGTCTAGTTTTTGTCAAGGCCTGTCACCTTCCCGTCGAGTTGGAACATAGAGCATATTGGGATGTCAAGCAGTTAAATTTTTTACTTGACAAGGCAGGAGCTCACAGGAAGCTCCAGCTCAATGAGTTGGAAGAGATTTAGAAAGATGCATATGATAGTGTTAGGGAGTATAAGAACAAAATAAAACTTGTGCATGATAGAAATACTTTAAGAAATTCATTTTCTCCAGGTCAAAAAGTTCTTATGTATGATACTCGTTTGCATCTATCCCAGGGAAGTGACGCTCTCGGTGGACCGGTCCTTTTGTTGTTCGCACTGTTTTTCCTCATGGTGCTATTGAGATTGAGACTCAAGATGGTAGAAGTCCTTTCAAGGTTAACGGTCAAAGATTGAAACCATTTTTAGATCATTTTCCTACAGGTGATGTTGAGGAGGTCCCTCTGGTGGACCCTATTTACCTTGATTGACCATCAAGGTTGTTTGTGTGCATTAGTAGATTTTTGTAGGTTTTTATTATTCGTTTTTAGGTTTGTATTTTCTGTCTTATTCTCCATAGAAGGATTGTTACGCTTCACCCAGGTACTATCTTTCTGACTTACCTCTTTATTCCTCTTTTTACTTATCTATTGGTATTGCTCTTTATCTTAAAATATTGAGGACATTGTTTGATTTAAGTTTGGGGGTAAGGGAGAAACTTTTTAGTGCAATAATAAAACTCCAAAAATTTAGAAGCTTGTGAACAATTCAGGATGACACTAACCATTCTAGGTAGATGGAAACTTAGCTCTTTTTTTATATGAATCGGTGTGTCCAGTTAAATGGTCTATTCATAAAAGGACAGAGTTCAGGTGTTAGAAATAACATGATAGTTGTCACCATATCTCGGAGTCTGTCTCGACCATATCACCGTCTGTTTTTATTTTTGCAATTTTTGTGTTTCTCTAAGTGATTTGGTGGGGCACCATTATCGAATTGTTATTGTCGCCAGGATAAAATAGAGTTTTTAAGATCAAGCCCCATTATTATATTAAAAAAAATCGAGTATTGACACTTTGATAGAAATATGTGTGTGTTCTCCCTGTCTCCGTCGCCTAAGCAAGCGTGGAACGCAGGATCCCTGAGAACTATCATGTAAGATGTTAATAACGAGCATGCGCTTGGATTCAATTTGATCCAATCATGTAGTCAGTATATTTATAATTGTTTTATTTTCAATAAATCAATCATAGGGACCCTTGTATATATCATCTAGGTCGATATTAGTACAAGGATTAAGACCAGTGGGAGAGAATATCAATCCATTAGGATTCATCATGGCACTGACCTTCAGACAGATATGGGAAACATCATTCATCTTAGTCAACACGCGCAAACTTCATTTTGTCTATATCCATCTTCTAAATCTTTCCATGTGATTGTACTTTGATAGATTCTGAGTATCGTGGTTGAACAACTATCTAAGTAGAGCTTTGTTTTCTTATATATGAATTTTAGTACGCTGAGTGCTCGTGTACATCAATTGGACTCATATAGGGTAATGATTCTCGTTGAAGAAGAATTTAGTATGCCAACTAAATGTTTCTTAAGTGTTTACCCTCAATCGTTCACAGGTATCTAGGGTTTGGAGTAAAGGTTTTGTGGGTACACCTCTTGTAAACCATCACGAGACAAAAATCGTCCACTAGGGAAACCTAGGGGTTTAAAGGATTATTACATATGCTAAATGTAGTCGCGATTCCTGCGAAAGTGAGTTAGGATTTTATTTTATTTCTAGATTAGATTTGCTCGAGGACTAGCAAATAGTAAGTTTGGGGGTATTTGATAGACACATTTTTGTGTCTAAATTATGCTCAATTCTCTATATTACCAGTGCTCTATTTTGTACTTATTATGGGTTTTTATGTCTTTGTAGGTATTTTTGGGAAATAAATATTTGTGGAAAAATAGGCTCAAAAAGTTGATAAAGGCACCCAGAAAAATTACTAAAGGCACCCGAAAGAATTGATAAAGGCACCCATCAGATGGATTAGGGACACCCTTTCCTTTTAAATTCAAATTCTGAAAATGGCGGGAAAGCTACCTTACGCGTGAAGATTATCTGAGTTGTGTTTGAGCGAGATTTTTGGGATTAAATAGTTGTTTCGATATCTCAGAAAGAAGACTCAACCAAAACAAGTTGAAACACGTCAAAGGGGAGAGTTTATTTCCGGAAAAAAATGGTTCAAAGTCGTGTTTGAACCTGAAAAGGAAATCTTCTCTGTTTCGGATTCATACGCGATTTAAGAGTTGTTTTGAGTCCTTTTCTACTTTGTAAGATTTGTTAAGGTTGGTGGAGCTTATATAAAGCAGAGATATCGTGTAAAAAAGGGGAGAGCTTCGATCAAAAAAAAAACAAGAAGGAAAAAAGAAGTGATATTGTTGTAGGGAAGAACAGAAATAGGCGACGATTTCTTCAACTGAACATCAACGTTTATCTTCATCTTTGCAACGTTTATCTTCATATGTAATGGTTTCTTCAACCCATCTGCAATGGATATCTTCAGAACAGTAACGTTTATCTTCAGTGGAAGCACTTTCTTTCTGTAACAGTGGAAACAGTTGTCGGCAACACCATTACACCATTGCAAACTCTCTGTTTACATAATTTTCATTCTTTTCATCTTTGTAAATAATTTTTGAGTCATGAATAAACATCTGGAGGTGTTTACAACATGAGGAGCTAGACCCCATTATTGAGGCGACGGAGGAAGCCATTTTTCCAATAATAAAGTGGTATATTTTTATCTTATTAATTTTTTTGCAATTCTTTTATGATTATTTGCTTTGAATTAAATTCGAAATAATAATTTTGATCAATTAGTTGTGTTTTCTTTTGATGGGTCATGCTTAGTTTAGAGCTATTGATGTCTCATACTTTTGATTTACAACTATTGTTTTGAAAATCTAACTTTGACAATATTTTGAATCAATTGAATATATGAGTTGCAAGATAATTATTAATGGTAAATCACTTGAAAAATTGGTTAATGGTGGAATCCTTAGTCTCAGTTCTTTCCATAATATCAATTCAATTTTATGTTGATCTTCTTTATTTTTAGTATTAAAAATTAGGTTTAAAAAATCAAATCTTCACAAGTCTGAATGTTGAATCTTTTACCACTATTTCTACAACACATCAACCTACCAAGTCATTCGCTTAATGATGTGATGTATCATCGCACATAATATCAACAGGAGTAGGTTGATCATCCATAGGTACAAACTCCAATTGGATGTGCAAAATATATGACAATGTTAGTTGCGACAAAAACTTAGTCAAAGCCTCCATTAACGCAGAGTTCGGATACCTGTGTTCTTCAATTTTCTAGCTGAACTTATATCGAGCTTCCCGAATCTAAGCTATAAAATTTGATATTTTCACCAAATTTAAGCCAATCCAAGCAACAAAAACACTTTAACAAGTAAGCCTGAACATCAAAAGCATTATAATCTTCATATTCTTTGTTGTGATCCTCGTTTATCTCGTAAAAACCTTCGTTTTGAGATTGAGATTGAGTTTAGGGAATAAAACTTTCACCATCTAACAAATCATCCATCACCGGATCGTTGTGACGATTAACGAACACTTTGTTTACTCTACGATTTGAAGGTTCTAATTGCTCTGAGCTTGTACTAGAATCACTCATTTTGAATTTAACAATCACCAAACCTAGATTTCAAAAAAAAAATTACAAAACTCTGTTTCTCCTTCTACTTCTCTCTCTCAATAATTCTAATTCTACACAATAATATTTTATCTCCTAACTAAGTTAACTAACTCTAATTATAACTTTAATGATTACCTCCTAATTAAATGGGGTAGTTTTACCATTACATAAATTATATAAATATAGGGTTCAGGATTTACTTCCTAATAACATTAGTAAAACAGGGGACGGTCCCAAACAATCGTTCTTTTAGTTTGGGGTTAGGAGAATATATTGCCCAACTTCGATGGCGTATATAAATATTGCAGACTGGAATTTTAATCACGGCACTTTTCCTTGGAGCCCCTTCTCTCTGACCTCATAATCACCTCTGGCTAGCCAGGTTAATTTACAAACAACATCGAGATTTTAGTTGCAGTCATGTTGGGTAACACATATCAGTTTCACAACGATCGTTTACAATCAAAATTAGAGGTTCAATTAGCAAAATACAACTGGATGAAAGCCAGGATCAGGGCTATAAACAGGGAATTCGTTCGCCCTATTCAAAGAGGAGTTGCTGCTGCTAATGATAATGATGATTATGAAAGGAAGCAAAGGAAGCGAAACGAGGAATTGAGTAAATTGCGTAATAGTTCCACGGAGAGGGTTGAGCAAGCTGAAAAGGAAATATGTCTTCTTATGGTGTTACTAGTTTTCGCAGAATTTCAATTAAACCATGTAGGTTCCCCCTGATTTAAAGTTCTTCATTTTCCAGATCCCTCTGTTAGAAGTAAATTAATTTTTGCATTATTTTTAATTTTTTTGTTATTTTCTCTGATTTTTAGATTGTTCTGTTTATTGCCATTGTTTCAAATAATCATCATTTCGAGCTGATCCATGTAATATGAAAATTGCTACTACTTAATCACATTCTAAGGGAAAACATAAAAACAAAGAAAATAAGAACGACTTCTACCATCTTCCGGTTTGTTCCCTCGTTCCAGTACATCCCAATATTAAGTCTCTACTTCAAATTTTCCAAAATCACCTATGCTAGATTCATTCTTTCCGCCCACATATAGCTTTTCCAAAGTAGCTACACTCTGCACCTCATCTGCACTCTTAGCAGAAAACCTACTCCCCAATTGTTTGTGTCTGAGCAAAAAATTAAGGCTTCTTCAGTAAAATTGCAAAATTGTCATTCTCGGTCGATCTGGAGTTGGTTAGTACTTACTAGTTGCTAAATCCATCATGGTTAGCATTGAGAATCACACCTACGTAGAACAAGTCAGTTGAGCGCCCATATTTTGGCGCTATGAAATCAAGATGTCCCAGCTTTTTTGCATGTGTGTAGGCAAAGCAGGGACAAAATCGAGGCTCTCCGGCTCCAAAAGATCAAGTCAAAATACGGGTGAACATGCACAGCCGGAAAAATCATGTCTACAGAGGTGTAAATGAGGCTGCTTCTCTGAGATGCTTCCACTCTCTGAATCAAGGATGATGCCAAGCATCTACGGAGGCTTATCAGCCAATCACTCCAATGGGTTGGTCCGAGGTAGGCAGTTTGGTTCCTGTGAGCTTACCAACCATACTTGTGATCCCCAACTATTGGGGTCCCCAAGACCTCATCACAGTGAGAGCGAAGCCGCACTACCAGTAAGCAGAATAAGAGGATAACAAAATTAAGATGCATTTTCATGATCATAGCATTCGCTTCTAAAAGAGCCCAACCTGGTGCTTTCTATCGGTAAGAGGGGACGGGACAATTCTATCCACGTTATTAAACCTACAAAATATACACGAAACAGCTATCAAAATAGTGTATATTACAGCTATGATTCAGTTACCATAGGGCACTTAGATCTGGTAGGGGATTGACGCGCATAGGGATGTTCCCAGATATGCAATGCACAGATTTGATATACAGATACAACACGTTTTTCACTACCTTGAATTGGAGACTGAATGAGGCGGTACTCCGTGACAGCATGCTGAAATGGCATGTTTTTAGTATCATTGACAACAGTTATTCTTTGGATTATATACAGAAGTAGGCCTAGTATTCAATCCGAAAAACAAAATTAGACCCGTTTTTTTACATTTGTAAAGTAGGAATTAAAGTTTAATCTATTTTTTGATGGGCTTTGGACGTTTTAGTCCAGTCCCTCCAAGCCCAGAACAATTTAGTCAAAAAAATTCTCGTATAGGCAGTTTAGTCCACAAATTGGACGAGTTAGTCTAAACTCCTTCAGATCCAGAAAATCATATTTTTTCGTATTACCCTAAATATCCTTCTATATATATTAATAGAGAGAATAATTTCAGATGTGAGATTTTTGAGGAGAGAGAGAAAGGGCGAATTAGGTTTTCGTATTTGGAATTGTTTCTTCATCAAAAACTATATCATCTTCACCAGATCTGCCCACTTAACATCCGTTAGATTAAGATCATTAATCTCTTTGACATCAAAACATGTATTATCATCCGTGGGAGAATTTCTTCATTGAAGATTTGTTGGAGAAGTTTAGTGGTTAGTATCTAAACTTTTGGTTATTGTTTTATTGTTTTATTTCTTCTTTGTTCTTGTTATTTGTTTGACTTTTGATCGTTTTTGGATGCATGATATTTTCATCGATGATTTTTTTTTATCTTTGATCTTTTATTCGATCTTTTGATTGCTATGTGTCTTTTTTATTTTGTTGTTACAGGTTTTTGATTTTCATAGAACTTTGATTTTTATTTTTTTTATTTTGATTTTAAACTATCTCATGGATATTTGGCATGTTCTGTGGGTATGGATTTTGTATTTTCTTAGATTTGTTATACGAGTGTACAGATTTGTACAGTGGTATGCTGTTTCAGGGATATATTGACATGTTTTATGGGTATGAATGTTTTTTTTCTTAGATTTGTTGTAGGAGTGTACAGATTTGTACACCTTTGTGATATCTCAAGGATATATGGACTGATTTGTGGGTATGTATGTTCTTTTTATTAGATTTGTAAGTGTACATAGTTGTACACTTATACGATATCCCATGGATATATAGACAGCTTTGTGGGCATGCATGTTCTTTTGTTAGATTTGTTGTAGGTGTGTACATAATTCTACACCAGTATGTTATCTCATGGATATATGCATTGTTTTGTGGGCATGAACGTTCGATTTTTTAGATTGTTGTAGGCGTGTACATAGTTGTACACCTCAGTGATATCTCAAGGATATATGGACTGCTTTGTAGGTATGAGTATGATTTAGATTGATTTAGATTGGATTACCCATCTAATCTTTTCTAAAATGATTAAATTGGATTTTTGACCTGATTCAAATCTTACATTTGTTCTCCAATGATTGTAGTAGACTCAATCTTAAATTCATGGACTCATAAGCTCAAAATGGTAGAGCGCTCAAGTCTATCACAAGGTTTGCGGAGATTGATGGTTCAAGTCCATCTGAGTTTCCATGTTTGTTATGTTTATACAATATGTAGGTATGTACATACTGGTGCACCAGTGTAATTTCCATGAAGTAGATATGTTTGTATATGGTTGATCTGTTCCATGTTTTGTAGGGGTGTACATATCGGTGCACCAGTGTATTTTCCATGAGAAATAGGTTTACGTGCGTATGAATAATCGATTTAATACATGTTTTATAGGTGTGTACATATTGGTGCACATGTGTAATTCCCATGAAAAAGTAGGTTCGTGTGTAGTTATAAATGATTGGTTTTATGCATGTTTTGCAGGGTGTACATATTGGTGCACCAGTGTAATTCTCATGAAAAGGCAGGTTTGTGTACGATTATGAATGATCGGTTTTATGCATGTTTTGCAGGTGTGTACATATTGGTGCACCAGGGTATTTTCCATAAAAAATAGGATAACGTGTGGTTATGAATGATCATTTAATGCATGTTTTGTAGGGGGTGTGCATATTGATGCACCAGTGTAATTGTTATGAAAAAGTAGGTTTGTGTGTGGTTATGAATGATCGAATTTTATGCATGTTTTGCAGGTGTGTGCATATTGGTGCACCAGTGTTATTCCCATGAAAAAGTAGGTCTGAGTGTGTGGTTATGAATAACTGGTTTCATGTATGTTTTGCAGGGGTGTACAAAGTGGTGCACATGTGAAAAAATGACTGCATAATCTTTATGAAAATTTTGTGCTTGTGTACCTTTTCGTATAATGAGATAACCATGAAGAGAAAATTAAAATTTTAAAAAATAAAAATTATATAGTCATAAGGTACTCTTTTTGTAGATGTCGGAAAGATCTTTCTGAATATATAAAATTTATGAGTTTTGGATAAGCGGTTGAAAGATAAATTATTTTTTAATTATTTTTATATTATTTAAAATTGATGATATCATCATGAATCACTTTGGATTAAACTGTAAAGATTTAGACTAAATTATAAATCAGGAAGATTATTTATGTACTTTTCATATTTCAAATAAATAAAGGACTAAATTATATCTAGTAGAATGGATCAGGACTAAGCTGTCTATTTCTGAACGTATTTTGACTAAACCGTTATTTTCACTTTTACAAAACTAGGCCTGCTTCCATGTTTCAATCCAAAATTGTTATGCCAGTCAATTTCTCGTGAGTTATGGTCAGTTTTCGTTGACCAAGATGTGATGATGATATTTAGATTACTAAATTACCCTTCACTAGTTGCCACATGCGTCTTCATATGTATATGCATTAACTGTGGCACGTGTAAGGCTAATGATGTCTGATCAGACAATTATCTAGATTTCGAAAAAATCAACGGAAAAGATATGATAAAACAGAAAGTCTTCAGGTGTCGCAAAGATAATCAATATATCATCTATCAATGCTCATTTCGAAAATAATCAACGGTCCCCAATAAACCACCTATATAAACTCTAAAATCTTAAGAAACTAACAGTGGATCTACTTCTTCACAGAGCGCTTCTCTATGGGTCAAAAACAAAATAATTTCTTCTGTATTTTTCTATTTTAATTATTATTGTAACTTGATGGTAAATTTTAGATTCTCGATATGATGGTGATGTGCTTCAAGAGAAAAGAAAAAATTAAGAATTTGTTGTCTTGATTTGTAGTGATCGTTCATGGTGATTTGATTTTGTTGTTGTTGGTTTAGTAGTAACTTCTATTTAAACGATTGTTTTGAGATTTCAGTAGGTCTAATATGTTTTGTATCTGATGAATTAGAATATGTTGATTGAACTCATGTGGTAGTGCAATTAGTTTCAGTATTTGTCAATTAGGGTTTGTAACAACACAGTTTGGGGAAGAATGGTGGTGGTGCATTTAGTTTCAGTATTTCGATCTGGAAAAAGATACGTTAAACTATTAGATGGTTAATGAAGAATTGGTTTCAATTGTGAATTCTTTTCGATTGGTTTTTCAAAAATTTCAATTGGGTTTGTTTCAAACTCGAAATTTCAATGAAGAATATAGAAGAAAGTGATTTGTTGTTGTAGAGAGTTGGAAGTGGTGTCTTTGTAGTTGGTTTGTGAATAAATGGTGAATATTTGATAAGTGTTTAGGTTTGTGAATGATTAGGAACGTGGAATTCGCAAGAAGGGGGTATAAAAGAGGATGAGTTTAGATGACTCGTAGCACTCTATCATGGCACATTTCATATCTTCATCGGTACAAATGCATTTCCAAAGATTAGAATCCGGGGTTAGGAATTGGGATGGCATATCTAATGTTGTTAGGATCTTCTGCGTCTGCAAGATAAGTTTTTGATTAAATGTAAAAAAATTATAGTTTTATAAATGAATATTATAATGAAGAAACCTGATTTAGGGGTTCCTCAATTCATAGAGGGGTTCCTCATAAAGACATTTAAAGAAAAATTTAAAAACCTCTTATCCATAATATTTTTATAATGACTAAACTACCCCTGATTAGTTAGTAGTAGTAAAACTATTTAGCTAATAGATTAGAATAAACATAATTAATCTTAAATAATCTTATACTTAATGAAATCAAATCATTTTTTTTTCTTTTTGGTTTGGTGGGAAAAAAAATTAGAAGAAATGTAATATAATTTTGTAGGGTTTTAGATTATGATTCAATCAACTAGAGTAGTGAGTATACCTCTAACTTAAACTTTTGGTCTTTTAATGGCTCAAATTTGATGAAATTACGTTATAAAAGATGATTTATTTTTTATTCAGAGAAATTTACGGTTGGGTTTTCATGTCGAACCCAACCGTAAAAGCCATTTACGGTTGGTGTTCTTCCCAACCGAACCGTAACAGTTATTTCAGGGATGAACACCAAATCGTAACAATTTTACGGTTGGGTTTTAGCATTGGACCCAACCGTAAAACTGTTACGGTTAGGTGTTCATCCTAGAAACCAACCGTAACAAATCCTCAACAATAAATGTTAACTAACCAGAAGAATTTACGGTTGGGTTTTACAATAGAACCCAACCGTAAATAATTCTCAACACAAAAAATTTGACATATGCAAAATTATTTATGGTTGGAAATCAGAATTAAACCCAACCGTAACTTTCAAAAAAATTGTAAGTGTAAATTTTTTTAAGGTTGGGTTCAGAATCGAACCCAACCGTAAACTTTGATCTTCATCTCCTACCTTTAAATTTACGGTTGGGTTTGTTTAATAACCCAACCGTAAAACGAAGAACAAACCAGTTACGGTTGGGTTTTCCAATCGAACCCAACCGTAAATTTTTCTGTAACCCAAGTTCTTCATTAGTTTGTTTAGTTTTATCTGGATTGTCATCACTAGTACCTTCTACACCTTTAGTAGGATTCTTCATCACGAAATTTAGAGTTTAATCGACGAAATTTTGATTTGATGGAGAAATTCGGTTAAAATGGAGAAGGAGGAGATATGGAGGGAGAGGAAAATGTTTTGAATTGGAATTGAAATTTTGTAAGGTTTTGTTTAAGTTTTAATTGATTGAAGGGCAAATTAGACTTTTTAATATATAGAAGGGTAATACGGACATTTAACATAGTCTATAGGACACCCCTTAATTAATTTTTGGGTCACCTTGCATCCAAGGAAAGCCCCTCTATGAATGGAGGAGCCCCTAAATCAGATTTCACAATAAATGAATGAATAAATAATCACCTGTGGATCTCTGAATGATAAAGTAGTTCGTGTTAGAATATTGATGTCTCCTCAATCTAGAATGTGTTGGGAAATAAAAAATGGTTATTACTAAAATTAATAGTTTCTTACTTAAATTAATTTTTGTTACTTTAATTAGCTTGATGGGTGCTAGGAACACTAGTCCAAACTTGGGTGGAATTAAAGCCATCCATTTTCACTTCTTAGTGAATGAGAAACCTTTGATTATCCCACATTGGTTAAATCAAGGAGGAAGTTCATGTATATCACCACAAACGTTCTATAAAAGGAAAAGAACTAGTGGATTGGATATGGACTTGGGAAATGGACTAGTGGGCAAATGCATACATGTGCGGTGCTTCGCACCGAAGCACCGCAGGCCGCGGGCTTGCGGAGCTTGCGGTGCTTGCGTGTGCTTTTGCGTGTGTTTTTGGCGTGAGCCTTGGCGCGAGCCTTGGCGTGAGCTTTGGCGCGAGCCTTGGCGCGACCCATGGTGCGAGCCTTGGTGTGCCTGGCGCGTGCTTGCGTGTGCACACGTGTAGCCATCAATGAGAAAACGTTTCTTTATTTCAAATAAATATTTTACCGTTTTGAATTAAATGAAAAATAAAATCATAAATATTTTTTAAATAAAAGAATCTTAACGTTTGTGTTTTAATGGGGATTTAATATTTCAAATTAAATTTTCACCGTTTTAAAACTCAAAAGATTTTTTCTCCTATAAAAGAACAACATTACTAAGGTTTTCGTTTATCCCAGACGCAGCCACTGTCCTGACGACTTTTCACCATCTTCCTGCTTTGTTTTGCGCACTAGTTTTACATTCTTATTTTCATCTTCTGTTAAGTTCACAACGGGCCAACGAGCTTTGCTAGCTGGGTTGGTATCAGGTGATTTTATCCTGAATTCAAGTTTGTCACTGAAAGGGTATAGCAGCATCTTCCTGAAGGTGTACCTGGCAAATATTGAGTTAAGGGCAGTCTGTTGAACAGGCGACTTCACCTCTTTGTGTTTGAGTGTGAGTGCAGTTAAATTCTAACCCTCCCTTAATCTTCTTCAAGTTCTCTGTGTTTGTGTTTCTCTGTTACAGGAAGGTACTTATCCAACAATCTTAACTCAATAACTGTGCATTCAAAAATCTTCTGTAACAATGGCAAAGACTGATGTTGAGAGACCTCAGAAGTTTTCTGGTAAGGATTTTAAGAGGTGGCAGTCGAAGATGATCTTTTTCCTGAGTTTCCACATGCTCGATGAAATAGTGTTGAAACCATATAACAAAGCTCTGGATGCTCCTGAATCATCCAAGGAAAAAGAGACCTGGACGAGAAATAACTATTTGGCAAAAAATCATATTTTAAATTGCCTTGAAGACTCTCTGTATGATTTTTACAATGCTAAGGATGATTTTTCTGCTCACAATTTATGGTCTACACTGCAAGAAAAGTATGAAGCAGAAACTGCAGGAAGTAAAAAGTTTCTGGTTGCACGTTTTTTACAATACAAGATGCTGAATGAAAAATCTGTGGTTGACCAGTTTCTGGAGTTGCAGAAAATTATTAATGAAATCATTGCTGAAGGTATGACTATCTCTGAAAACTTTCAAGTATCTGCTGTGATTGAAAAATTACCAAGTTCATGGGCCGAATACAAGAGAAGACTAAGGCATGAAACTGGTGAGATTACTATGATAGAACTGGGCAAGAAAATACAAGTTGAAGAGTTGCTGTGCTCAAAGGACAAGAATGTCTCCTCTGCAAGAGACATGTCAAACAAAGCTCATGTGATCGAACACAAGTTTGCTTCACTCAGTCTGGACCACAACAAGCGCAAGCCTGGCCCTCAAGGAAAAGGTAAATTTCAAAAACCAAAGTCTGCTATTGGTAAGATTAAGGGAGCTTGTTATGTCTGTGGTGTGTCTGGCCATATGGCAATGCATTGTAGAAAACGCAAAGATGCGAATTTTAAGAAATAAAATGTAAACCTGGCTGAAAGTAGTAAAAATGAATTTTCTGGCACGGTGTCTAAGGTGAATTTAGTTACCAATGTGAGGGACTGGTGGGTAGACTCTGGAGCTACCAAACATGTCTGCGGAAGCAAGGATATGTTCACCTCCTACCAGACAGTAGGAGAAGGAGAAAAACTCTATATGGGTAATTCTTCTGCAGCACAAGTTGCAGGAAAAGGAAAGGTTTCGCTGAAGCTTTCTTCTGGGAAAATCCTCACATTGAATGAAGTGTTACATGTACCAGACATCTGCAAGAATCTCGTTTCAAGTGGTGTGCTAGATGACAAGGGTTTTAAAATTGTTTTTGAGTCCGGAAAAGTGATTATCACTAAGGGTAGGGACTTTGTGGGAAAGGGCTATAAGGCTGAGGGCCTTTACAAATTATCTGTAATCTCTACTGAAATTAATAAAGTTGATTCTTCTTATGTTGTTGTCTCATTGAATATTTGGCATGGTAGACTTGGTCATGTAAATTATAAATCAATGAACAAATTGGCAAAATCTGGCTGCATTCCAAAATTAAATTTGGAATATGAACATAAATGTGAAGTTTGTGTAGAATCAAAATATGCGAAGAAGCCTTTTCAGAAAAATGTCCACAGAGTTTCTAATCCCTTAGAGTTAATTCACTCTGACTTAGTTGATATGAAATCAATCCAAACCAGAGGTGGGAAAAAATGGTTTGTTACCTTCATAGATGACTGTACTAGATATTGTCATATCTACTTGCTCAAAGGAAAAGATGATGCTCTTGAAGCATTTAAATTATATAAATTAGAAGTAGAAAACCAGATGAGTACCACCATTAAAATCGTTAGGTCTGATCGTGGGGGTGAATACGTAACCCCTATAGGAGACTTTTGTGCACAACATGGCATAATTCATGAGGTAACTCCTCCTTATTCACCACAATCTAATGGTGTGGCTGAACGGAAAAACCGAACCCTTAAGGAGATGATGAATGCCATGTTAATCAGTTCAGGACTACCGGCGAACTTGTGGGGGGAGGCCGTCCTCTCAGCTTGCTATATCCTGAACAGGGTGCCCCTTAAATGAACAGAAAAATCACCGTATGAATTATGGAAAGGCAAACAACCCTCTTATGGATACCTCAAAGTGTGGGGGTGTTTAGCCAAGGTCTCTATTCCTCCACCTAAGAGGACTAAAATAGGACCTAAAATCGTTGATTGTGTATTTCTAGGATATCCCGAGCACACCACTGCTTATAGATTTATGGTTGTGAGTTCCGATAACTCAGAAATCAGTGTGAACACCATTTTGGAATCTAGAGATGCTTCGTTTTTTGAAAATGTTTTTCCAATGAAAACTGAATCTCGCGTGATACGTGTAGATCCTCTAGATGTCCCTTCTTCTAGCCATTCATTACCGGTAGAAGAAGATGAACCTGTTTATGAGCCAAGAAGAAGCAAAAGACCTAGATTAGAAAAATCTTTTGGGCCAGACTTCATTACCTGTTTAGTTGAATCTGATCCACAAACTTATAAAGAGGCCATGACTTCGTCTGAAGCTCCATGGTGGAAAGAATCCACTATTAGTGAGATGGATTCTATTATTCAGAATGAAACCTGGGAAATAGTAGATTTACCTCCAGGGAGCAAAACCATAGGTTGTAAATGGATCTTTAAGAGAAAACGTAAGGTTGATGGAAGCGTGGAAAAATATAAAGCTAGACTTGTAGCTAAAGGCTATAAACAAATAGAAGGTGTAGATTTCTTTGACACCTATTCACCTGTCACTAGAATAACTTCAATTAGGTTGCTAATTGCAATTGCTGCAATCCATAACCTAGAGATACATCAAATGGATGTAAAAACTGCGTTTCTAAATGGTGAACTAGATGAAGAAATTTATATGGACCAACCCGAGGGCTTTGTGGTGAAGGGTTATGAAAAGAAGGTGTGTAGACTTAAAAAGTCTTTATATGGCTTAAAACAAGCACCTAAACAATGGCATGAAAAATTTGATCATGTGATGTTCTCTAGTGGTTTTAAAATAAATGAAGCTGACAAATGTGTTTACGCTAAATCTGTCAATGATGCTTGTGTGATGGTATGCCTGTATGTTGATGATATGCTTATACTAGGTACAACCTTAGAAATCATTAATTCCACTAAGAACATGTTGAATGAGAACTTTGATATGAAAGACTTAGGTCCTGCTGATGTAATCCTAGGGATGAAAATTAGAAAGGAGTCTAATTGATTCAGTCTCAGTCAATCTCATTATGTTGAGTCAGTTCTGAAGAAATTTAACCAGTTTGATAGTAAACCTGCAAGTACTCCTTTTGACCCTTCCTGTAGACTCAAGAAAAACAAAGGCAATGGAGTCTCGCAACTTGAATATTCACGTGTCATAGGAAGTCTGATGTACTTAATGAACTGCACGAGACCAGACATTGCCTATGCAGTGAGTAGACTAAGTAGGTATACCTGTAATCCAGTACAAGAGCATTGGGATGCACTTTTCAGAGTGCTGAGGTATCTTAAATACACTTTAAACTTTCGGTTAAGTTATGAGAGATACCCTGCTGTTCTGGAAGGATACTGTGATGCAAACTGGATAGCAGACTCAGAGGAGTCTAAGTCTACGAGTGGATACGTTTTCACTCTAGGCTGTGGAGCAGTGTCTTGGAAGAGTTCCAAACAGACCTGTATCGCTCGATCCACTATGGAATCCGAGTTTATAGCGTTAGATAAAGCAGGAGAGGAAGCCGCTTGGCTAAGATGCTTTTTAGAAGACATTCCTCTCTGGCATAGGCCTGTGCCAGCTGTATCTATACATTGTGATAATCAAGATGCAATAGCTAATACTAAAAACAACAACTATAATGGAAAATCTATTCATATAAGGAGAAGACACAATTATCTAAAACAACTAATCTCAACTGGCGTTATTTCTGTTGACTTTGTGAGGTCTAAGGAGAATATCGCGGACCCTTTGACGAAAGGCTTGTCCAAGGAGGTAGTTAGTAATGCATCGAGGGGGATGGGACTAAAGCTCATAAATTAAAACTTGCCATGAAGGATACTCAACCTTGCTGACTGGAGATCCCAAGATCAAGGTTTTGAATGAGACAACTAATTTGTGGCGGGTAAAAATTAAACACTGTCAAAGAATTATTTTCTCTGTCCCTTCCCTATGGTGTAGATGTGATAGTGTGACTGCAAGTGAGGATGACTTAGAGTAAAGTCTTAATGAGTTCTATAGTTTCAATTTAAGATTGAAATGGGGTGTAGCAGTTAACACTCTTGATAGAACTCACCTATCTGAATGAGGAAGTGGGTCGCTTCCTATGAGAACTGAGCTGATTCTCTAGAGCATTCTGAGAAACGGGATACGTCCAGGGCCAAAACGGACACAACGGCGTGAACTTAACAGCATTTTAAGAGATATCTCGCGTAAGGAGTTATTGAAGAATTACACTAAACGATGGCAGTTCAAGACATCACGTTCACTGACCATCAAGTAGTTCCGGTGCTTCTCACTAAGCAAAGGTTCAATTCCAAATGGTCATCTATTGCTCAAGAGGTATTTCTCGTTCTTTCCGATTTTCCGATTTTTCGGTTTCGTCATTCATGTGGGGGATTGTTGGGAAATAAAAAATGGTTATTACTAAAATTAATAGTTTCTTACTTAAATTAATTTTTGTTACTTTAATTAGCTTGATGGGTGCTAGGAACACTAGTCCAAACTTGGGTGGAATTAAAGCCATCCATTTTCACTTCTTAGTGAATGAGAAACCTTTGATTATCCCACATTGGTTAAATCAAGGAGGAAGTTCATGCATATCACCACAAACGTTCTATAAAAGGAAAAGAACTAGTGGATTGGATATGGACTTGGGAAATGGACTAGTGGGCAAATGCATACATGTGCGGTGCTTCGCACCGAAGCACCGCAGGCCGCGGGCTTGCGGGCTTGCGGAGCTTGCGGTGCTTGCGTGTGCTTTTGCGTGTGTTTTTGGCGTGAGCCTTGGCGCGAGCCTTGGCGCGACCCTTGGCGCGACCCTTGGTGCGATCCTTGGTGCGATCCTTGGTACGACCCTTGGTGCGACCCTTGGTGCGACCATTGGTGCGACCATTGGTGCGAGCCTTGGTGCGAGCCTTGGTGCGAGCCTTGGTGTGACCATTGGTGCGAGCCTTGGTGTGAGCCTTGGTGTGAGCCTTGGTGTGAAATGAGCCTTGGTGTGACCATTGGCGTGACCATTGGCGTGACCATTGGCGTGAGCTTGCCGTGTGCCTGGCGCGTGCTTGTGTGTGCCTGCGTGTGCACACGTGTACCCATCAATGAGAAAACGTTTCTTTATTTTAAATAATATTTTACCGTTTTGAATTAAATGAAAAATAAAATCATAAATATTTTTTAAATAAAAGAATCTTAACGTTTGTGTTTTAATGGGGATTTAATATTTCAAATTAAATTTTCACCGTTTTAAAACTCAAAAGATTTTTTCTCCTATAAAAGAACAACATTACTAAGGTTTTCGTTTATCCCAGTCGCAGCCACTGTCCTGACGACTTTTCACCATCTTCCTGCTTTGTTTTGCGCACTAGTTTTACATTCTTATTTTCATCTTCTGTTAAGTTCACAATGGGCCAACGAGCTTTGCTAGCTGGGTTGGTATCAGGTGATTTTATCCTGAATTCAAGTTTGTCACTGAAAGGGTATAGCAGCATCTTCCTGAAGGTGTACCTGGCAAATATTGAGTTAAGGGCAGTCTGTTGAACAGGCGACTTCACCTCTTTGTGTTTGAGTGTGAGTGCAGTTAAATTCTAACCCTCCCTTAATCTTCTTCAAGTTCTCTGTGTTTGTGTTTCTCTGTTACAGGAAGGTACTTATCCAACAGAATGATACAATCCTGAATAGTAGTGTCCAACTAATTTATCATGAATTCCAATACGCAAGTGTTTAAATATAGTCTTAAATTCTAAGCTCTTTTGTCTGAAGATTTCTTTACTAGTATAGTAATAAACAAGATAAAGAATGGAATTTGTGTGATGCTGCTTAAGAGAAAAATGCGTAGGTTTCCTCGGTATCAGTCCCATAATACATTAGTTGCTAGTTTGCTTGAATAATTGATGTTTTTTCATTTTTCTTGATATCAAATCTGACTAATGGCTTGTCATGTTCATGGTTCTAAGGTCATGGATTGATTTATGTGGCTAGTAGTTATAAACCATGTCAGAAGATCGATAGTGAACATGTTCCTCCATTGCGATTAGATGCTCACAAGATGTTCGATAAAAAGTCTCATCGAGCTTCACTACCTGATCATGAATTTTCATGAATTCAATAGTAACTATCTTGGGTTATGTTTGGTTTCGTTAGTATTTCCATTGGTGTTGTACTATAGGATGATTTAATCAAGCGGATGAGTCCGATGAGCGGAGGATTGAAGAGAGAGATTTAATTTTTTGTTTTAAAAAGGGTGTCTTGATTGAAAAGAGGGATTTTATTATTACATGTACTCATCTATATTTGTTCGGTTTCATGTTCTTATTTATTTATTTTTTATCGATTTGATGTTTTTTATAATTAATTAAACTGCATAATTCAAATAAATATTGAGAAGACTGAACCGAGTCAATTAGAAAACTCAGGTTTGGAAGGACCAAAACGTCTTTTTAGCTATATAGATGTGGACAGTTGGCAGAAAACTGCACATAACTTCCTGTTAGCCGTTTTTTCAGGGTTTCCGTTGTCTATAATCACCCGAAAAAAATCTATGTTATGGGGTAATTCAGAACCAGAGTAAGCAGGTGATATGGAAAAAAAAGATTGGAAGTGATTTCAAGGTGGATTTAGCATTATAATCCTAGTTGCTTGAGAGAGTAATCTCCCTTTTGAATTGACCAATGAAAAAAGGAGTCCCTAAGTAGTGTCAAAGATCAAGAATTTTTTGAACTTTTAGGATTCTCATTATATTATGCCAACCTTATTTATCATGTGATCATTAAAGAAAATTCCAGACTTCTGGAAGCTATCGTCTATCTTGTAGCATTACTAAAATTATTCGTTGTTTCTAACAACTTTATAGCATTAAGAAAGGAAATTTTAGAAAAAATAAGATAGTGGTCAAAAAATAATAAATAAGTTATAGTTATACTATTCCTAGCTATTTTAATGACCTTTAATTTTGTTTGAGTCTTCTGTCTTCTTGAGTAATCTTGGGGGTCTTCTAATTTTAATACAGACAAAAAAAAATTATGAAACTAACACATGTTGAAGATCAGTTATAAGTCTACTACGAATTACATTCTGAGGGTTATGAATCCAGTCTTCTGTAATACCAAACTTTCTACTATGTTTTGCTAGTTCATTGACTGGCTTATCAGCATTTGTACACATGTTTATATCAACTAGGGATGAACAACGGGTAAAATCCGTGGATTTCATGTCATCCACATCCGGTCTATCTAAATAGCAGGTGCTAGATTTCTATTTGTGTCTGATCTATCATCCGCGGATCTAACATCCAGATGAATGGATTAGATGCAGGTGGATCAACGGATTTGTATTAAAAATTCCATTTAAATAGGATGAAAAAAATTAATAAAAAAAAAAATTATTTAATTAATGATTTATTTCACCCTAAATCACCCTTAAAAAATATCCTTACATGTTTAACTAAACTCTCTTCGTCTCTACTAGCAACGTGTAAAACTGAGACTCCCATAAATAATTAATACGAAGTAGATATACTACAGGTATGAATTACTAAATTTATCTATATATCTCGTATGATTCTAAAATATTTTTAATCTAACGGGTATAGATGTCCAGTGAATTTCTTAACATACAGTCACACTTGATCCAATATTTAATGAATTTTTAGAAATAAACGTATGTTTAATCCATTCATAAACGGATTGGACGCCCACTTACTAAAATACAGATAGATCAGATCGGATTGTCGAATCGAACCACCCATGCTCACCCCTTGTAATCTTATAGTTTCATCGATAACATAAGGAAATGAACTCAACTCAGGCAAATAAAGAATCAAACCAACCTTATGTGGGAAAATATTGGTTATTGTTTGCTTAATAATGCAACTATTAAAGTAACAGGTTGGCTGCTGAGTGGTGACCCTACATTCCCTCTACTATCTACTACTCTCTCTAGTAGTGTGTCTGGCCCTACTTATTAATATTATAAGGCGTTTGGTTCGGGTAATTTGAAGTCCAGGAATTGGATTCCAAGGGAATCAGTCCAATTACCCCGAACCAAACAATGATTTAAAGCCCAGAATCGGATTATTAGGGAATTCAATTCCCTCAAAACTGTTCATTTCTATTACATCCCCCCACCGATGGAATTGAATCCGATTCCTAGACAAAACAAGAGAATCAAAGGGAAATGACAAAAATAGCCATCGAAAAAAGAATAGTTTTTCATTTTCATTCTCCATCTTCTGAAATCTCGAGAAAAGTAAAAAAAACCAGAGTGATGGAGATTATGCTATAATCGGATTTCTTCACATACATCTTCTCTAATTGCATCTTTAAACCCTAATTTCATCTTTGTCCATTAAATTCTTTTTTTTCCATCACAGAACCAAGCAACTGCATCAGGTAAAGTTAGGGTTTGAAAATATATTTTTCCCTATTTCTCTCTTTGATTTGTTGTTAGGGTTTTTAATTTCTTTTGATTTTTATTGCAGGGTTTTAAATCTATTTGGATACCGTTCCAAGTCAATTTTTGTTGCTATTTCAGGTATAATTTCTCCTCATCTTTCATTTAATTTGATTTCAATAGTTTGGTATAAGTTTGGATTTTGATTTGTGTGTTGGGTTTATGATAAAATTAACTTATGAATGTGTGTGTATGTGCTTAAATTTTCTTATCTCAATCAATTTAATGTTTGTAGTGTATCTTTGTGTGTAACATTAAGGTGGGATTGGGTCTTTCTTTCATGTGCAAATTGGATTGTATATTTTTTATTCTTGAATTTGTCTCTTTTGATTTGATATGCATGGTTTGGTAAATACTTTTGTGTTTGTGCACTTGGCTTGGGGTAAATTTGTGCACTTGATCTAGGTGTATTAGACTTGGAGGTTTGTTTGAGTTTGTTTTTATGTTATTACAGTATATTATTAGCAGGACTCAAATATTGTCAAGATTAATCGCTCTCAAAGGTTCAGCGCTTTTGAACCACAAATAAGCTTAAGATTTGATCTATCACTTGTTTCGCACCGAAAATGAGCTGGTTCGAAAACTAATTGTTTAGTGTTTTAGTTGGCACCTATACATCAATTACTTAGTAGAGGATATCTGGCTTGATCTTTGGAGATCTTGAGAGGCTACTACTGTCCGCTCCAATTTTAGGAATTGGATTACTATTTCAAGTTAATCCGGACTCTTGTTCTGACTGTTGTTGAGGTATATGCATCTATGTATTTCACTTACTTGCATTAGTGTCGATTGTGTAATGATTCTGAGCAGCATCACTCTTGATTTGTTAGTCAGTTGGGAGTTAATAGTTGTTTGTGCCTTGCCATAGATATGATGAATCAATGAAATCCTTTGTTTCTGAAATCCTTTGGTGCTTTGCAGAGTTTAAGTAATCATTTTATTTTCCCACTCTTTTAACATGGCTTTATGTTTATTGTGGAACTGGAACTTAGATAAAGTAAAAGACAGTTTTAATTCCGGATCATGTTCAAACATCTCATAAACACATAATCGTATAAGCCTACAGATGTTGATTGTATTTCATAAATTACATAACCTCTGGATTTTTTCTTGTAAATCGTCACAATGTGGTTCAGGGAATGCAGTAGATAACAAAGTTTTTACATGCTATTTAAATATAGCCAGCAATCTGAAAGAAGGCCATTGTCATTGATTCTGTTAACTCGACCTAGAAACATGAAGTGCGTTAATGGATCCTTTTCGTTTGTTTGCCAATGTTAATTATCTCATAGATTGTAAGTTGAGGAACTAGCTTTGTTTCTCTATGTTGATCGCATTCGAGTTGCAGGGTTATACTCTACAGATGGAAACATTGATTTTGCTAATGTTGCAGATTAGTTAGTTATGTGATGTAAATGTTCATGGTAATAATTTTTCTTTTAAATATAGTTTCTTCTGTATTGTGCTCTTTCTTAATGAAGTTGAATGCACACGGTTTTCTGTGTGTAACCTTTTAGGACTTTTATAGCTTCTTGGTAAAATTAGTCTGTATACTAGAGGAAAGCTCTATTTTTCTTTCCTTTTTTTTTGCGAGAAACTCCTATGGTGTGAATGTACAAGGCACTAGGAAGAAAGCTTTCCTTGATGCTTTCGTGCCCCATGGTTGTCTAGACATTGACAGACATGATTTCTAACAGTCATTTCTCTAAAACAGTTAGTATTTATCCTTAGATACAATATTTATTTTTCCTGTAATTTTATTTATTTTAAATGCTTTGGAGGACCAAGTGTCTTGAGGAGGGAGGCACATATATAGTGTGTCATTCACTAAGAGGGGAAACCTTCTGTATGTGTAGACGAACTGTTGAAGTCTTTAATAGCTCCGATATAGGTAGATAAATTAGATGCAGTTGAATTTCTTAACCTTGATTGAGTTAACATGCACCCAGTGATGCTAGTTTAAGTATTGGAAACTCATCAACTGGAAATGGTTAACAAACATATGTAAATAGTAAGTGTGGGGAAAACGTTACCCAACTATTCTGGTTTTCGGCCATAACTCTCTGGTCTTCCTAGCACTGGAGGTAAAATGTTCTGAAACTAAAGTTCTAAAACCATAGGTATCAACAACATAAAAATTAGAAAAGATAAACTGAACCATTCAGACTAGTTTCGCCTCTTGTTAAAACATCAACAAAAAAAAAATGATATGCCCCTGCAATAACAGGTAAGGGAGAAGCATTTAAACTTAATCGTCCAGATGCTTTGATGTTTGCTGAAAATTGCAATAAGATCCTGAGATTATTTTCATCCATTAGCCTTTTCATATTTTTTTCTTCTTCTACTTGCTGACGGATCCTGCTGCAGGGCTATAATGGAAAAATGTGGGGACCTAGATGATTGTATCTCCACTCTTGAGGCTGCTGAGTTAGCTGCAAAACTTGCCGAGGAGAAAATAAACAATTTACCATAACCTGGTCAGGTGGATTTTATCTATGGAGTTCCTCCATGCCAGGTCTGTGAAATTTCTTACACACAAACAATATGAGCTGGCATTTGTTAATGCACTAACTTCTTTAACCTAATTAATTATGTATCATTCAAACTCATGCGCTTATACTGGATATAATATCCTTGTAGGGTTTTTCTGGAATGAAGAGATATAATCAAATTCCTTGGAGTAAGGTCCAGTGCGAGATGATGTTAGCGTTTTTATCTTTCGACGATTATTTTTCGGCCAAAGTTCTTCCTTCTTGAGAACGTGTGGAACTTTATATCATACAACAAAGGACAGACATTCTGCCTAACTTCGGCTTCACTCCTTGAAATGGGTTATCAGGTAGTTGTTCATTTTCGCTTCTATCATGAGAAATTAGCTGATTATGTTTGTCAGACTTAAGAGATTGAAGTCCTAGAATTAAAACAAAATTTTGTATTGTAGGTGAGGTTTGGTGTTTTATAAGCTGGTGCATTTGGTATTTCTCAGTCTAGAAAACAAGCATTCATATGGGCAGCCTCTCCAGAAGAAAATCTACCTGAATGGCCTGAGACGATGCATGTTTTCAAAAGTCAACAGTTGAAAATTGCACTACCGGGAGGCGTGAAATATGTAGTTGCACGGAGTACATCTACTGGAGCCCCTTTTCGTGCTATAATTGTGAGAGATACAATTGGAGATCTCCCATCTGTTCAAAATGGAGCATCTAAGATTGAGATGGAGGTATCATTTTCCTTTTCTTTTATCAATCAAGTTTTTGGACTGATGATTAACAGTCCGTTTTCTTTCCTGTTCTTTTAATATTTATCCTTGTTCTTTACAGTATGAAAATAAACCCATGACCTGGTTCCAAAAACAAATTCGAGAAGACATGGTGGTCTTGTCTTATCATATATCTAAGAAAATGAATGAGCTGAATCTTATCCGGTGTGGAGTGTAGGTGAAGCTCTCTACAGGCGACTTGGTGGACTTGATACCATGCGCCTCCCGAACACAGCGAAAAGGCACAATCAATGGTATTAATCTCAATTAATCAGAGTTGTTACAATAGTTTATGTTGAATAGAGTTTCCTTCAGGCTGCTTTTTTTTTTTTTGATCTACTTCATTAGCATTTTATTACAGTTCTTTGTTGTCGGCTTGCCCAATTTGCTTATATGTTTCCATTTATGTTGAATCTGTTGCCTAGCTCTTAGTTTTAAGTTATCAAATGCATTCAAGTCTGTCCAACTGTAGAGAGGTAGTTAATCTCTCTTTTCAAAACAATTAGCTATTATGATACGTACACTATTTATCTGCATCAAATGACTAGGAGAAATCTTACTATGTAGTTAAATTTCTGTGGTTCTGGGGATGCAAATGGCCTTAATTTGATGGCTTCTTCATTCGACAAATTTGTGACATGTACACTTCAACACTTTGAAATGGTTCGTGAATCACTAACTCAAGAAGCCGATGTAAATAAACAATTGTTCGAGGAGTTGAAAAAGATAGATGGCCTCATTGAAGATGACGTGATAGATGTTGCATCTATTATACTCGGTTCATCTACAAAAACAAAGGTTTTCTTCGGCATGGGGGAAGAAAAACGAGCAAACTATGTGAAGAACATGATTCTTAAGTGATGCAGTTAATTAAGCTTTCATGGGTCTATGCATTTTGAATTTTACAACTTTGAATAGTATATTTAATTTTGCATTTTGAATATTTAATTTTGCGTTTTGATAAAGGATTTTTTGTTAGTAATCCTTTATCATCATAAAATTTTAATTTTGCATTTTGAAAAATAACAAACAATATTTTGGCTTAGAAATTTAAAATTTAAAATTTTAAAATTGGTATATTTTTATGTATTATAATTTTCTCAAAGAGGAAGAAGGGTATAAAAGTGATTTGAGATATATCAATTACCATGTAATTGAATTATGTCAACCAAACAATAAAATTTGAATCTAGAATTGGATTCTTAATAATCCAATTCTAGAAATTGGATTCCCTTGAAATCCAATTTTAGGAATCCAATAACTTGAACCAAACACCTTATTATATTATTATGACCACACCACATTCGTCAAAGCAGCCGTTACATTTACACCTCCTCCTCCTCAACTTCATTTGGCCGCTCCCCCAACACTCCTACTTTCTATTTCTTCCCACCACTCCTTCCAAACTCGCTTTCTCACTAACACAAAACTAAATCCCGTTTCTCTGATCTGATATTGGTTTCACAGAAGCAGAGGAAAACCCCATTTGTAATTTTCAATTATATCAACTAATCATGGTTTTACTCAGAAAAATTCTTGATTCAGAAAATAGTCCTAAAACTCCATTACTTTCAGCAACAATAATTAACAACAGCAGTGACAATAGTGAATCTGAACAAAATACGCAGAATTCAAATCGATTCATATTCAATGAAGATAATAGTACTGATAAAATTGATCGATTTTCAGTGATACCCAGTACTTGCAAATCACCATCATATAAATCATTAGCAATCCTTTCAGGTCATATTGGGTCAGTTTCTTGTTTAGCTCTTTGTGGTGAATTTGTATTAAGTGCTTCACAGGATAAAGATATAATTGTATGGCAACAACCAGATTTAAAGAAATTTGCTAAATTTGGTCATGGCGATGGTTCTGTTAAAGCTCTTGTTACAGTCGGGGATCGTGTTTTTACAGCTCATCAAGATAGTAGGATTAGAGTTTGGAAAGTCTCTAGAAGTTCAGAGAATTTATTTAAACTTGTTTCAACATTACCAACTACTAAAGATTATTTAGGTAAGTTTATGAAACAGAGTAATTATGTACCAATCAGAAGAAACCATAAATGTTTATGGATTGAACACGCTGATTCTATTTCGTGTTTAGTTGTTTCTAATGGGTTAGTCTACTCTGGTTCTTGGGATAAAACCCTTAAGATTGTGAAGGATAATAGTCCCACATTGCTAATATCCCTATAATAAACTTAAATATAATATGGAAGGGCAACTCCACTTATTGCCAATTGGTTTTGAGTTGGATGCCCGCAGACTTTAACATGGTATCAGAGCCAGACCCATACGAGAGTAAGCCCAACGGCTACCCGTACATATAATGATCCACGTGGTAGAGGCCCACAGAGAATGCCCTACACGTGAGGGGGCGTGTGAAGGATAACAATCCCACATTGCTAATATCTCTATAATAAACTTAAATATAATACGGAAGGGCCACTCCACTCATTGTCAATTGGTTTTTAGTTGGCTGCCCGGAGACTTTAACAAAGATTTAGAGAGTTTCTGATTTGAAATGTTTAGAATCAATTAAAGCTCATGATGATGCCATTAATGGGTTAGTTGCGGAGAAAGGTAAAGTTTATTCAGCATCAGCAGATGGGAAAATCAAAATCTGGAATAGCATTCAAGGAACAAATACTTCTCATTTCTTAAAAAGGGTTTTAGTTGGACATAAAGATGTTTCTTTGAATTCTGTAATTGTTTGTGAAAATGGAAGATTTGTTTATGGGGGTGGTTCAGATGGGTATATAATGGGTTGGGAAGAAGAAAATCAAGGAAATGGGGGGGATTGGAATTTAGTTTGTGAAGTTAAAGCACATAGTATGTCTGTTTTATGTTTAAGTTTCATGGGGGGATTGTATCTGTAGTGGTTCAGCTGATAAATGCATTGGAATATGGAAAAGAGAGAAAACTGGTGGGATATATAATGTAGGGTTTATGAATGGTCATGAAGGACCAGTTAAGTGTTTACAAGCTTCGTTATATAGTGTTGGTGGTGGTTTTTTGCTTTATAGTGGAGGTCTTGATAGAAGTTTAAGAGTTTGGTGGGTTCCTATAGAAGATGAACACACTGCACAGATGAAGAAGAAGCTCATTGATGCATGAGTCAGAGAAAGCTTTTTTAGTTTTAACTTTCAAGGCTTTGTTTTTGACTTGTTCTGCATTGCTTCTCTTAATTAGTTTTGGATTTGGGGTTTTGAGTTTTTTCTTTTCTTTTTTTGAGTCTTTAGAAGTCTTGTTACATGAACTTATCTATGTAAAGATACAAAAACATAAGAAGATACTTCGTTCGTCCCAGTAAAAGGGAGGGAGGGAGGGAGGTAATACATCATACCAGATTAGTTGTTTCACTCTTTTCTTTTTCTCTTTATACACTGTTTGGTCTGAGTATTTCAATTTGCTTAAAAATGTAATTAGCAATTTCAATGAAAAATAATAAGGATTTCTAAGTTTTGTTCTTCCTTCTATCCAGACCGTCTGCTTGGGAACCAACATATGTGCCCACGGATGCCTACGAATCTACAGATGGCTCGGTCTTAACTCGTCCCCTAAATATTTCTAATGCGTTTCTATTTTACCTAGCGCGTTCATGATTATTGGCCATTTAGAAATAGAACTTGCCTGCCCAACATTAGCAGACCCTAAAGTAACTGGTTTCTTGCCCAGAAAATATAATAATTGATCCAGCAAAAAAGCTGCAGAAACTACAAAGGGTTTTAAGGATAAAAGTATTCTTTTGAATTTTGTTTCAACCATTTCACAACAAGCTAAGCAAGTAAAACTAGGTAAAGCAACAAACAAAAGCAAAAAGTTAAAAGAGAGATTCTGCCGACCAACAACAGTCAAATTAGGAAAATATCCAAGCGGCTTGAAGAATGATGGGGTGCACCATGTACATTTAAGTTAATGCTGCGTGCCCACCAAATCAAGAAAAAGTTAGTAAATCGACATGAATAGTCTTTGATGGTTAAGCCGTTGCGGCAAATACTATGAACCGAGGTCAGGTAAGTGTCATGAATCAGGAGTGATAGTCTGACAAACATCTAAAGCTCTAATATTCGGAATGGTTAAAACCATTTTGAGTGATTGCTATGAACTTTTTACTTTTGTGATACTTGAAAAGGGAACTTCGTAGTTACAGTGTTAGATGTCAACCACAAATTAGACCCTGCAGCAATATGACCCTTCTAAGCCCAAACAAAATCTAAAATGAACAGAGTACCACATTGTTAGTAATAAAATTTAAAAGAAAACATCATTTAAATTTTCAGTTTTTCAACCATTTGTAAGCATTTGAACTAATTATTTTGAGAAATATGAGTAAACACATTTTGGCCGATTGGAGACCTTAAAAATAAGCTTTTGGCGTGGTATACCGTATACTCAATTTTCAAAACCAAACAGGCTTCATAAGTATTGATAAAACAAAGAGCTACACATCAAATTAGTTCAAATCTGCAAATCCATAAAAGAACTAACGATTTATTTATTACTATTTTGAGATGGCCTTCCTTGAACTTGAAGAGAAATTAAGCTTGAAAAAAGCTCAGGGCTGGGCCTAAAAGTTTTCTTACTGTACAATTTAAGACTGGTTAGTCACTCTGTTTGACCATGTATGTGACGGCAAACTGACACTTGAACATAATAACTACCTGTAATTTTGTCATATGCATGCACGGAGACAAAACCTAAAAGAACATACAGAGAGGGGCCTTTACCATGCATTGTGATAAAATGTGTGATCTTCCGCTAAAGTAAGAGATGGATAAATTATGAATAGCTAAGATTAGCAAATTGGTGGTTAAGACAAGTAAATTTAATGTAAAAGCAAATTGAAAAAAAAATGTGTTTCTTCAAATGCAATGGGTTCAGAAAACAGCCCATGAAATACTACATTAAGTTTAACAAAGAAAAAGAGAAAAAAAACATATCTTGTCTAGATAACTCTCATTTTTTGTTATATTACTTTTGTGAATGTTCTATCTAGAAGTCCATATATCTTCAACTAATCTAGACTAAGACGAAACAAAACAAAACGTGAAACTGAATATTGTCAGCTCTAACTCAATACTCATAGGATCACAAGCTAAATTGTTCAATGAGAATAAATTAAGGTTTTGGAGATGTGAGCTGTCGCAGGTTGTACTTCGATAACTCCTTGTACTTTTCAACCACCCCGACACAACACAGAGTCTGAAACATTTCAAATAAAAAAGCCCAAAATCAAGAAACGGTTGAGTGAAGAAAATAGTAAATTCAGTGTATATAAATTAACACTAAAATTACGACTATGGTTATTGCATTAATTTCACAATTAAAGGTGATAGAACTTCTTCTTAAATAGTTCATGTCAGATCATCCAAATCCCTTTGGCCGACCCATATATGAGCTAAGCGAAGTCAAAAGGTTGACCATATATATGAAATAATTTGATTGATTGAAAGAGTTAGAGAGGGTAGTAAGGAAATATTGAACATCCAGGGAAAAGCATACCTTGCAGATTTCAACTATAATGGTCTTATCTGGATTGCTAAGATCAACTTTATGAGGCTCAGGAACTGATTTGGCAACTGCATTGATTATTTTCATCCTGTCTATACCAGTATTTGCACGGGCCCCATATTGTACTGCAAACTGCATACAGAGAAGAACATATTGTTTCAAGAGGTTATAGGATTAAATACACTTCTTTTGTTAACCGCCTAGAATTATATAGATAACGATAGAAGAAGTCATTCAATGCCGTGACCTAAGTTCCACAGAACGATTCAAGATCGCTGCTGGATTTCCGCAGATGTACAATTCAGTTGTAACCGCGTAGTTTCTACTGAGTTTATCACTCTATCAGACCAAAAGGTAACTATTCAAAGTGTTAGTGAAACTAGCCATTCCTATTCTGCATTTATCCAGGGCAAGGATTCCCAAGTACATCTGTATTTGTAGGTGACTATTGATAGGAGGGGCCTTGCTTCTCAATCGCTTACCCTACTGAGTTATATAAGTAGAGTCTTAATTAGAAACCCAAGTATATCTTTCCAAACTCATCTTTAAGTTACACCAAACCCATACAGTTGGTTCAAGTCTACATTCTTATAGGTCTCTAGTGGAAGGCAATAATAAGGTGCACTACCAACACCTTCTGTTTGTTTCTTTTCCTCTCGGTACTTCTTGAATCGACAAAAACTGTGAAGTGGACACTAACAAGTTTCTAACAGTAGAGGATCCAAGAATTATTGCTTCTGGTGACATATTTAAAAATCAAAAGCGTATTGTTGGCAGATGAAACAAAAAAATCACAATGGTATCAACATGCTGAGAAGGTTCATCATATATTATTCGACCTTAGCAGTAGATCTTGGGAAAACGGCACCTTGGGTTGAGTTCAGCAAAATTCATATGGTAAACTGGGAACTTTATCTATTGGGCTTTCATTACAACTCAAGCCTCAAAGGAATGTTCTAAATGTTCCAAAAGAAGAATGGACCCTTTTCTGAATAGAAGAATGGATCAATCCCATAAATAATGAGCTTGTGTCCAATAAAATAAAGAAATAGTATTTGTCAGATGTTATTCTGAGAAAATGATGTTGACACATCGAAAACAAAACAAAACAAAATTTGGGAAGTTGGAAGTGGGTTCGATAGTATGACAAGGCCATGAGCTGAATATAGTACCTTTAGTGCAGTAGCTTCAGCTGGAAAGTACTTGGAAATAAGAGGCTTAATCGCTTTTGAAATCTCCTCTTCAGAAGCATAGCATGTCACTTCAACTGGTAACACTCTCAATATGAATCTGAAAATGCCAAGCCAAACTCAAATTAAAGTGTCTGAACCATATATGAAAAAATAATAAGAACTTCCATATAAATATGATTGTAATGTATTGACTTTCACACACATACATGACATTACAAGTAAATATGTGTGTGATTTATTGCCCAAATGAAGAACACAAAGGCACCTTGACATATGTTTCCTTGAAGATGCAAGTGATGTCATCATGTACTGAACAATATCTGCAGGTCCAGGGCCTACATCTCTTTTGAGCATTTGAACAAAGACACAACCATTACATCCCGTGTCGAGGCTGAGAAAGCGCCTCTGTTACAGCAGAATACAAGAGGCTCGTATCAGTTCACACTATATGATACCATAAGATTAAATTGGTTGACTATCCAGCAAAAAGAAATCAATTAAAAAAAATGAATAAAGGAGGTCAACTGAAAATTTTATCGTAAGATTCATAGAGAAGTTGACTAATTCACAAGAAGGAGCTGACATTCTTGCAATAACATATATGAGGTCCTGATCCTGAACCTGAACCCAATCCCAGACTAGATGAGAATGAACCAAGTCCAACTTGAGGACAAACCAAATTATTCCGTATGGGACCAAAATTATGCATAGCGAATTATTATATATAGAAATATAATATGGAAATCCAGGACACTGATCTGGATAAGTATAAAACCCAGAAAAGAGTGTGGAATTCTTTAGTTGTACCAGCGAACAGTCATGACGTTTTGAAAAGAAGGTAAAGAAAAGGTCAACTTTGTATACATCTCCCATATAGATCATACAGATGTCATATTAATGTCAAAGTGTCAATCATTAAGATCTCTCAATCATCATATAGGCCAACGAAAGAAGTAGAAAAACTGCTATGCTAGTCAGTAAAATGTCAGGAAAGAACAATCATAAGTTTATAACAGGCATGTTATACATGAGTCACCATTAGAAAGCTCACACAAATCTAAAGAGCATAGAGCACAAAAAGCAACATGGTTGAAAAACTATACAGAAACATGATGTAATATGATCAGGCAAGGACTGGTCAAAGACGTGAAACATAAGTAAGGGGGAGAAAATCCAACAAGCACTAGCAACTATCAACAACCAAACCAAGAGTTGAATAGGCATAAGATTATGAAGCATATAAATTAACCAAGGATATCGGCAAAGGTCTCTTTGTGTTGTGACCCACCTTGCTTCGATCTCCCATCTCCTTGATCTCAGCTTCAATTAGCTGATCAATCGACTTCTCCTCAGATTTATTAGAAACTAGATTTTGATTTTCGCATTTGGGCGCAAATTCAACTAGTTTCTCCTTGGTTATATTTTCACATGGTGTGACATCAATTGATTTCTTCTCAGTGTCATCATCCGCTAATTCTTCATCTTTTAATTCATCTGTTTCAAGGCGGGGTTTTTTCGCAGAGGAGTCGTCATTACTTGTTTGGTCATCATTCTTGACATCCTCCTCTTCCTGTTGTTCTGACTTACTGTCATTGCCATCATCATTATCACTAGAAGAATCAGTATCAGCAAACTTGATTATTTTATTTGCAGGTTTAACAGATTCTACAGCACACTTGTTATCCACATTGTCTTCATCGACTAGCTCCTCATAAAACTAAAAGATAAAAACAAAATTGGCTTAATAGGAGAGAAGCAAATTTATTTCCATATAAAGATACTATGTAGCAATTGATTGCATTTTATCTAAATATAAACCACTCGGGATCTCATTATTGTAAGTTAAAGGCCAAGTTGAAACATTTGAACTTGTCTCGCAATAATATCTAGTCTCAGAAATCAGGTTCAAATTCTTCAGGTTTCAGATATAATTCTTGATTTTGCTGAAAATTACTTTCTGCAACAATTCAGAGTGATACTTACATGCACAATCACTTGGTAAAAGGAATTTTAGTAACAGAAACTTTTTTCTCTAGTTTCTAGAGAAAATCTGTATGAGGTTCATTTTATTGGTTGTTCAGACCAAGTGAGGTTTAAAATGTTGGCAAGAGTCCATTAACTGGCAAAATTTACAAGGTTAACTAAAACACTGTCCCAATTCATTAAGAATTCAAACATGTCTTCATCACATTATCTTATCCTCAAGCATCAGGAAATACCTCTTCAGCCTAAGGGAATAAACTCTAACCATGGTCTCAAACATTCAACTTTCACAGTCTTAAAGAGACTTAAACTCGAAGTGATCAAGTACTAAGTGGTCTTTTTTATACCAACAGGAGCTTGGTTGGAAGGAAATGAATTCCTATCATGAATTTGAACTGTTTCTACGTTTATATAGTCGTCTAGGTTGTAGCTGCAATTCATGTTTCCCTTAAATCCACCAATAAAATATTGGTAAATGATTCTCCGAAAGTTGTAATACGTTATATACTAAAATCTGATTAGTTCATCCCATCCTATTGAGGAATCACAGTATAAAACACATAAAACAACAGTAAACAGAAGAAACATATCCTAACTATGGAGTTCCCAATTGATACAAATAAACCTACCTAAAATTTAACACAAAAATATAATGAATTTCAAAAATGAACAAGGGCAGAAACCCAAATATTTTTAATCCAAAAGAAAGTATTAAAAACCAAATTGAGAATCATACGGAATCAATGACATTAATAGCTTCCTGAGTAGCTTGTCGTTCCCTTCCACCATCACAAGTGAGGAAGAAACCCTGAACTCCTGGGTGTAACGGATAAGAACCCTTTTTCACAGCTTTCTGATAAATGAACAAAATACAAATCATAATTAAAGAAAAACAAAACCCATTTAATATTGAATCTCAGACACTCAATTTCTTAGTAGAGAGAGAGAGTACGTTGTGAGGAAGGTAACGTTGCTTCCTTTTCTTGTTTCCGTCGTTGTTAGAACGAGGTTTATTTTCGGCCGCCATTCTGAGAGAGAAGCGCTAATAAGCTCGGAATAGTTGGGTAATTTTCTTTTTTGTTTAAAGCTAAACGCCTAAACCCCTCTTCTTCTTCTTCTTCGGGTTTGCTCTTCCTAGTTCCTACGCGAAGACTGTTTTTGTGGCATTGGGGGAACAGGTGAAGTGATCTAGACTAGTGCTGCATGCGCTGCGGGTGTATCCTCGTTCCAGCGTGGGTTTATGGTGTATTACGCAATACAGCACCGGTTCTTGTGGAACCTCTTCTACATACGCTGTTTGACTCAGCAGAAAAAAAAAAAAAAACTTCCAGGGACGCTGGAGAATGGTGATTAATGACGCCGGTGAGCATGTTCGGCGACCAGAAATAAAAGTGTTTCTACTTTTATGTTTGTCCATGAATAAAAGTAGTTTTCAAAAATTACGTTCATAAATAAATAAATAAAAATAATTTTTTATAGAAATAATTTGGATTCAAACCAAAAAGAGAAATGTATTAAGTTTTTTGATTGTTTTTCATAGTTTTCTTAATACCCAACCGGGTACCCACAATTGACGGGTATTCGAAGTTATTATCAGGTCCAGTGGTACCCGGATGGACCCGGACCCATTGATAGCCCTATCATTTATGTTATGTGATCTGGTCAACACGCAAACCTGGAAAAATATGCAATGTTTTTCAACAAAGGTGTTGGTCAGGACAAAAGAAACCATACGGCTACTATTTTGGGAGTGAAGCAGATGGAAGGCAGTGAAAATATTTGGGGTATCAGCATCGCAAGCCTACTCATTTTGTTAAAGCCTTATGATTTTCTTATATGCAAATTTGAAGCTAAGCTTACAGGTTGGAAGATATCCTTCCTCAATCATATTGGAAAGATTCTGTTAATCAAGCATGTGTTAGACTTGATCCCTCCTTACTACATGGCCACCAATCTGTTGCCGAAAGGTGTCATCCAAAAGCTTGATAGAATCATCATGTTTTTTTTGGTGGGGGCACTCCTACAACACCATAAAGTTGCACTTTATCAAGTGAGAGAGATTTCTTAATAGCAAGGACAAAGGTGGTCTTGGAATAAGATGTCTACTGATAAGTGCATAATTTACATATTTTAAGTATCATTTCCTTATACTTATTTGCTAGATTTTGTGTGATTTATTGTGTGTTATTATTACTTTTGTAGTTATTGTGTTTTATTAGGTTACATCTCTGGAAAAAGTGAAATTGAGCTCTACAAGGAAGACCTGCTAAAGATCCAGTGTATCTCATTAAAATCCAGGATTTCTACCCACAATCCTCTATATAATTGAAAGGCGAAGCCAACCAAAAAGAATGAGGTCATTTCGAGTTCGTATGAAGAAGTTATGAGCAAAACCGTGAAACCAACTTGGATTTGGTATCTGTTGGGCCTTATTGAGCCTGCGCGGGAAGAAAAATAGGGGAAGCGTTTTCGGCTCGCCTTTGACATGAAAATTAGGGGTTTTGTTGGTTTTTGTGGAGGTTAAGTCTCCTAATTAGATAAGGAATCAAAAGGAAGTGGAAAATTTTAATGAGACTAGGTTTCCTAGTTGGATAAGGATCAAGAGGAGGTTACCAAAGCCTATATAAAGGGGAGCCTAAATACAATTTTGGGGACAGCTTCTCACAGATAGAAAACTAGGGTTTAGTTTTGCTTTTCAAAAACAGTTTATGATTTTTTTAAATATTTTAATTGCTTTTAAGAAAGTTGTGTCTAGCTAAACCCAACCACTGGAACAATGGAGGAAGCCATATTTCATGAATGAATGGTAACTATTTTTGATTCTTAATGACTTTTGCATTGATTTTAATTGGTTTATGATTTTTCTTAATTAGTTGTGATTTTGTTTGATGGTGTATGTTGGGACTTAAGAGCTTTTGATGCACCATGCTTGTGATTTACAGTTAATGTTTTAGAAATCTACTTTTGACAAAAGAAACAGATTCAATAAAAGAGTTATAATTGTTAAGAATCATTGTGGAAATCATTCAGAAGTGATTTTGGTGGAATCCTGAGTTCCAGTTTCTCCAAATATTATTAAAATATTTTACTTATTTTATAGTTTAAATTAAAATTAGGTCTAAAAAGAATCTTCACAAGTCTCAGCGAACCAACTATTTTTACCACTTTTTCTAAAACTATCATCTACCTCATTTAAACCAGGCCTGAATTGTTAAGCTGAATTGGAAGCTTATGGAAGACAGAAATTTCTTATGGGGCGCCATCATAGAGGCTATGTATTTAAGATGGAAGTCAATTTGGGAACTTAAGAGTAATTCAAAAAGTTTTTCCACTTGGAGAGCTATGATGAAATGCATAAAAGATATGAGAGACTGTTGTATTTGGAGTGTGGGTAATGGAAAAAAGATTTAGATTTGTAGAGATCCTTGGATAATTTAGGCTGATCAAAGTATACCTCAACTCAAAAAAGAGATGGCTAGTGGAAATCCAAAAAAAATATACATGATTTAATCTTGCAGGAGCCTATCAGATGGAATGAAGCTTTGATCATAGACAAATTCACAAATGAGTCGGTCACTCAGATTCTTAGCACTTACCTTCCTGGTGATTACTTTATTGTTGTAGACAAGATCCTCTGCCTTACTCTAATGGTACTTTTCAGACCAAATCATTCATGAAAAATCTCAAAGTTAGCTCATGTTTAAGGAATGATCACGCCTTCCATTGGACAGATTTCTAAATAATTAAAAACCTACCCCAAAAACTACATTTTCATCTGAAGAATCTTGCATGAAGGTCTGGAAATACTCAAGAAGTTGGGAAAATTTGTGAATGGTACCAATCAAGAGTGCACTTTCGTAGTTCTGTAAACTGAAGACCTTGAACACCTGTTCCTCCATTCCTTGTTGCTGCGGTTGGCTTCTTTAAGTCTCGTATGAGTTGCATAACTGACATTTACACTGGGAAATATATTGAGGAAGTGATTAGGATTTGGCTAAGGAATAAGAGAAATTGCAAAGTCTTTGTAAGGCGAGGTTGTATGTTTTGGGCCATCTGGATGGCTATGAATGAAAGAGTTTTCAATATAAGAATATGTTTTGGTGTAAAAACAATAAAATAGAAATTAAGGTGAAATTATGGTTTTGAATGAGTGTCTGGAGATATTGATTACAAGCAACACTCGTCTAAATCAAGGAAATTAATGTTCATGTAATGCTTCACTCGGAATGAGGAGACAAGTTGTTATTTCATAAAGGAAGTGCAAAGAGATGTGATCAATTAATTATTATGCGTAAATATCATCACTCTAGTGTTGTGTCTGGAATGGTCTGTTGGTGACCTATTTATAGATGTTGAAACTACAAATGATCTCAAGTTAGTGGATAAAGTGGCGGAGTGGTCGAAGTGAAATAGTGGAGCAAGGTCACGTCCTCCATAATCATAGGAATACCGGAGAGTATGCACCCATATCTTTTATGATTCACGACACGGCCACGATTGACTCTTCTCTCCCATTGTGAAGGTATCGTTGTGTTTCCACACTTGTTGTAGACTACTAGACCAAAACCCTAAATGATATTTTCATGGTGACTCAGTTAATCTTTGTGCATGACTAGTTTATCGTAGTAGTATTTGTTTTTAAGTCAAGTTGACTAAAGTAGTGAAGACCCCCGTCAAGCATTGAACCAATGGGAATCAAATATCAAGCCTACATATATGCAATAATTGTTGTCGCGTAGAGATCATAAGATATCAATATTGACAAGAGAAGTTTTGTGTGAAGTGGTGAGACCACCCGTCACGTGGAGACGCGTCTAGAAGTCTCATGAAATTCGAATCTTACGTTAGACTTAGACATTTCATAATAGATGTGACCAAGGGACTTTATCGTGCGATACCAGGGCATCCTATGATGGTCGTCACCCAAACGATGTTGTCTGACAAGACTATGGCATCTCGTAGAGTAAGTGAGATTGGGAGTCCCATGGGTATATAAGACTGGAGATACTCGTGTATGGGAAATCCAGGGTCACATGAGAAGACCTGAGAGACTTAATTCCCAAAAGCGTGGACAAAACCTATGTCACAAGCCCTAGATTTACCTCGGTCGAGTCTGAAACCTTAGATCTAGATTTGAGGCCAGTTACATGTCGAGTGTCTGGTGCGGGCCCTGGATAATTAACTCCTATTCTTTCTGTTGCGTGGTAGAAAAATACCTTAAATAGAGTCAAAGTATTGTGAACATCATTAAGGAAGATCAATGTATTTGACTACAACTTTCTTCGAATACTGGATGGAAAAGAAATCAATAATGCAATTCATAATATCAAAGAAATGCTAGATGAGAACCACCTGAAGAGAACCTCAATATTTATGATGGCTGGGTAGTGGTTGCTAGGGACTCTAAGTACAAACAACCAAAAGGTCCACAATTCCCTATATTCTGAAACAAGGGTTGTGTTGTTGGTAACTGATACATTACTTATTTTTCTAATGGAGAAAGTCATAATCGAAAATAATTCTGAAAAAGTTATCAAATTGTTGGTTGAAAACTATCGAGGACGGAGCCAAGGGGTTGCCCCCACAAGATTTTGGGTTTAGGATGATTTTTATACATTGTGGTGCAAATATGTATGGTAAAGTCAAAATTTTATATCCCTAAGGGCAACCATAATGTTGCGAGTAAACCCATCGATCAAATGACTAAAAATTTGATCGATGGTCAGGAGAAAAAACAGCAGTGGATAGTCAGGCGGTACCCTAGGCCTGGGCTTAAGACGGAGCGAAATGTTAGAAGCTCACCCACCAGGACGGGCGATATGTCAACCTTCCGCCCCTTACAAGCGAAATAATAGAACCCCGCCCGGGAAAAAAAAATTCAAGCGAAATCCTAGACTCGCGCTCATGTCCTAAGCGATGCCCCACGAGCTCGCCCGGTGGGGCGAGATTCTGGCATTTCGTGCTCCAAACGTGTGACTCGCGTGTGTGTTAGAAATACGGGCGCGGGTGTAGAACCTCGTCCGTTAAAGACAGGCGAGCATCTAGCCTCTCGCCTGTCAATGTAATAAGAAACAAAATTCTACTTCTCCAGTCATCGCCTCCTGTTTCTCCTTCATCGCCTCCTGTTTCTCCATCTCGCCCGCCGTTGCTGCCGTTCCCAATTTCACCTGATTTTCGTCCGTCAACGACAGCCCATAACCTCGATCCATTTTTGTACTACATTCTAACCCCAACTCAACAAATATCAAAGGTATAATTGCTACCCTAAAATAATTAAATTCATTGTTTTAATTTCAAATATAGATAATTAAAATGTTAAATTAGTTTGAAGCATGTTGTTTACTTGTTATAGTATAAACCCATAATTGCAATTTTCGGTTGTGTTGGTGCATACAAATTTGGGTTAGCAAATTAGGGTTTATGTATTTGTGTTATTATTTAGGGTTTTAAAATATGTTTTAATTAAATTTAATATACAATAACAATATGTTGTAGCTTAAATATGGTGGATGTTGGAATTATTAAGAAGTGTGTAATTGTGGTTAATTTTGAAAGTTTATGCATTTTGTTGATATACTAATTTTATTCCGAACGATATATTCAATTTTTTGTACAGATGTCTGACAATGTTGTTTCGAGATGGGATGGGAGAAGGAAAACGAGTAAAAAAGCAAAAATCACGGAGGAATCGGCAGGAGAGTCATTGGGCCCCCAGTATGTTGATGTCCCCGGGTTAGAACATTACTCTGTGGTGGAAGATAGCAACGAACATGCTTCTACCAATATAACCTATTCCACCAACGTCGACTTCAGGTTTGATCGCCGAGGTTCTCTGGAATCTGTTTTAAAGACTTACAAGAAAATTTGTGATACTTGTAATAGGGTCCAATTTAGAATTGAATGCGGAGGTTGGGGTAGATTACTATCCCTACCTGTAGTAGATTCGTCCCACGCTTTGACAGATTTTATTATCGAGCGGTTTTGGGATACTACGAACACCTTTCATTTTTCTTTTGGGGAGCTTGGGTTCACTCCCCTCGATTGGGTTATGTTGACCGGGCTTAGTATCGGTGTTGGTAGCTCTATCCCTTATGACCCACAACTTTATAAATTTGAATATGTCCGTGCCAATATCTTTCCTGAACTTAAAGATAGTGCGGTATGTAAGAGGGAAGGTCTTCCACCACAATGGGTTTCAGGTGCAATCACTCTCAAGTTTTTGAGCTTCTATTTTGATAATGACACATTGGAGGTGGCGAAAGATGATAGTGTGATTGCGGATAAAGTGGCGAGGGCTTTTTATATGTATGCTTTGGGCAATTTCTTTTTCCCAAATGCAAAAACATACATTGATGCAGGATGGTTGGCTGCCTTTGATAATTTAGATGCAGTAAGTAACTTCGACTGGGGTGGACCTGCCTTATCTAAATTGTATTCCGGTCTCTCCACGGCGTCTAGGGGACAGAAATCAGTATCGGGTCCCTTTCAAATTTTGGAGGTAATTTATTAACTATTATGCAAATAATTTTAGTTTCATAATTTTAATTTTTATGTTGTGAACTGTTGGTAAAATAATTTATGTTCCAGTTTTGGGGCTACGAATATCTGGGTATTTATCGTCCAACCATAACTAGGGCCCAAAACGATAATGAATGGCCCAGATGTCGTAGGTGGTTAGGGACACGCCGGAAGGGTGTTGATATCATGAAGTCTAGAACTGAACTCAATCATTTAGCAGTTGACGACGTTTGCTGGCAACCCTGGTTGACATCAGTTAACTACATACCAAAAGAGATTGGTCGTAAAGCAATAGAACTTTCGGGACAAAGGGTTACATTTACGTGGCTTGGCAATGTAAGTTTGGTTGTTTTTATTTCGTGCGCAGATTTTTTCAACTAACAAATGCATTAAAACTATTTATGTTTATTTATTTTGTTTATTTTTTTTTTGATAAAGCACAATATGTATCTGGGAGACAGGTGTTGGAGGCAGAACAACCCGAGTTGGGGTATTCCCGCCAACCCGCCTAGTTCAATTTCCAACTACGGTGATAATGACATGAAAAAATGAGATCAACAGTTCACATCAACTGTAGTGAATACGTGGTGTGGTGGATTACGGGGTATATTTGGAATATTGGCGACATGTCACCAACCTCAACAAATATGTGACTGCGGTTGACTGGGAGGTTGAAACCTACGGATATGCGGGAGACCGGATCAAACACAACATCCCACGACCACGTGATGAAGTCCCTATTCCCCCTCCTCAACAATTACCTTATGTAAGTATTTGATGAATTCGGGGAACACATAGTAGTGACAATTTTTGAATTGTTTTTTTCTTTGGGTTTAGTTTTATTATTTTTCTTTGCCAGGTGGCGGCTTGTGATATGGTACAAGACTATGCTACTTTTACCCTAGAGTTCTGTCAATTTACGTTATCGGAAACAAAGGATAGGATGGACTACATCCTCGCTAGGGAAGCTGAGTTCAACACTTTTCGAGCGCAGACAGCCGCCGAAATTAGCTTACTAAAAGATCAGAATTCTTTGTTGAGCAGACAACTTACCCAAGCCCGTCAAGAACAACCGATGGGTTTTGCTTCATATGCTATTGCTCCACCTCCAAGATCATCATCGAAGGTTCGGCCTACCGTCCGCCCTACTTTCCTTCCATTTGTTCCACCTAGATCCAACTCGGGCTAAAGTAAACAATTTTAAATTTAGGGTTTTCATTAATAACAATTTTTTGGATTAATTTTATATTGATTTATTGTTAATTTATATGTTATTTTTATTGTTGATTTCATAGGGTCCGTAGTTGGTTGTCAGAAGTTGAATGGTGCAACATTTATTACCATAGTTTTACCGTTTTCTTACCGTTGGACCTAACCTTTAGTATTTAATTTTTGAACGTTTCATTAACGTTACACATGTTTACCTTATCCAATTCACCATCCTTTCTACCTATAAGTACTTCACCAAGGGAGAGACTTTCAAGTTATATTCAATCTTCCATATCCTAGGTTTTTATTTAAAATTTATAATCTCCAGTTTTCGTTCAATGGGTGGTTATAAAAATTGGAACCTCAATGCAGAGAATTTTACACTGGAAGAAGATTTGTCGATATGTCGAAATATTGTCTTGCATTATCCAGCTAGGGGAACACCAGATTGGTTGAACGTTGTGATGAGACAACAATGGTTAGAAGAAACTCATGTGAATTTTTGTGCCGAAACTGGAAATCCCAACAACAGGAGTCGAACCGGGATTTTTGTTCGTTATATGTGTATTAAAAAGGAGGTACTTCAATTTTCTTCTTTAGTTGCCAAGGTTAATGAATTTCGTGTTAGGCATGAAACAGATGATGACGTTGTACGTAGATCTACGGAAGAATGGGTTAGATGGAAACGTTCAGAATTCAAATACAAACCTCATTTCGAGATTTTAAGGGTTATGGATGAATTTAATCCTTTTGTCTTAATTGTTCTCCCTAGTACAGTGAAACCACGTCCACCCCCACGTTAGAATATAATCTTTGAATTATTATGTAGTCAGTGTATTGTCATTTCATGTCATTGCCTTGTCAACTAAGAGCAAAATATCTCTGGCAAACATTAAAATAAAATCTTTGAATTATTATGTAGTCAGTTTATAGTCATTTCATCGCAATGCCTTGTCAAGGGAAAGAAAAATATCTCTGACAGAGTTAAAATTCAATCTTTGAATTATTATGTAGTTAGTCTATTGTCATTTCATCGCAGTGCCTTGTCAAGTAAAAGAAAAAAATCTCTGAAAAAGTTAAAATATAATCTTTGAATTATTATGTAGTCAGTCTATTGTCATTTCATGTCATTGCCTTGTCAACTAAAAGCAAAATATCTCTGCCAAAGTTAAATATTATAAATATTATGTAGTTAGTCTATTGTGATTTCATCTCATGTTATAAATAACCACATTTGCCTTATCTAGCGATACAAACAAGTTTATCAAACGTATATGTCCATTTTTTCAAACATCCCAAGAATATGTTTAACTATCAAAATGAAACAACCAACTATGGTTTATCTTCTAGCTTCTCGCAGCATCTTTCTTTTAGTTCTTCTTCTTCAGACGAACAATTATACGATGAAGATAACAATAGTTATTACTCATCAGATGAGAATGAAGCTGAGGCCGCTAGTAATAACATAGCAGTTACTGCCGCATTATTGGCATGTAATATGAAACCTCGCAACACACGTACTAAAATACCCAGAAATCGTCATATAGGTGCCAGATGTTTGCATACAGACTATTTTTCCAACAACCCGGTGTTCCCCCCACATGTTTTCCGTAGAAGATTTAGAATGCGTCGCGAATTATTCAACCGGATATTGGGTGATATTGTTCGGGTGAATAGTTATTTTGTACAAAAAAAAGATGCTTGTGGTGTTCCAGGCTTAACCCCGCACACAAAAATTACAACAGCAATTAGAATGTTAGCATACGGTTGTGCCGCGGATGCAATAGATGAATATTTAAGGATTGGGGAAACCACTGTATTGGAAGCAACCAGAAGATTTTGCATGGTTATTGTCCAACTGTATGAGAAATAATATTTGCGTACACCAACTCAACGGGATGTTCAAAACCTCCTCGAAGAAAACAAAAAACGAGGATTCCCCGGTATGATTGGGAGCCTCGATTGCATGCATTGGAAATGGGATCGATGCCCATCTGCTGAATCCGGTGCATATACCGCTTACAAGGGAAGCGAAAGTATAATTTTGGAGGCAGTGGTGTCGCATGATCTATGGTTCTGGCATGCATTTTTTGGTATGCCAGGGTCAAACAATGATATAAATGTCATGAACCGATCGTATATATTCAAAAAGCTCATCCAGGGAAAAGCACCAACAGTTAACTTTCAGGTAAATGGAAATCAGTATAATATGGGGTACTATCTTGGTGATGGAATATACCCTGAGACGGCAACAATTGTCACAACCATAAAACATCCCGATTCCCAAAAAAAACAAAAATTTTCTGCATTGCAGGAAGGGTGTAGAAAGGACGTGGAAAGAGGGTTCGGGGTACTTCAAAATCAATTTGCGATCATCAAACAACCTGCAAGAATGTGGAATGCTGATGTGTTAGTGTACATCATGAAAACAGTTATTATTCTACATAACATGATAGTTGAGGATGAACGTATTCCCGGCAACTGGCCCCATCACTATGATCAACGCAGCTTTGGTGCTCCATGTGTCATTTCAAGGGACAACACATCACAACTATCAAGAGTGATGATTGACCAACGTAGACGAGCAGTATTTGATAAACAAATTGGGGTTCGTTTGAGAAATGACTTTATCGAACACATTTGGTCATCTGTTGGGGAAGATTGATATTTATTAAGGATAGTTTTTGGGTTATATTTGTTGTCAGGAGTAAATTGAGTTGTAGCGTTTCTATTTATAGTTATCTTTCGAGTGCACCCAATATTTATAGTTATATTTTACTGCTTATAGGATGAGTTCAAAGTGTTGTCAAAAAAACTTATTAAAAAAACTTTTTAAACTACATTATATTTTCAAAACAAATGCATGAAGATAAATAATCAACCATAAAAAGAGTATATAATAATTCCCCCTAAGGTTGGTTCAATTTTTTCCTTAAAATTTCACCCTGCCTCAGTTCGATGTACTGTCTAGCTACATCATTCATCTGTGAGGTATCCATCATCATGATACGGAATTCCTCATCTGCTTCTCGCCTAGCTAATTTTGCTTCATACTTTTCCTTTTCGCTAGCTAATCTTACGGCAAACTCCGCTTCCCTATGTGCAATCTTCATATCTATTTGTTCCGTGCATTTGGCGTTGAAGGTCATTTGCTCTTTAAAAATATTTTCCATAAATTGATTATTTTCTGTATATTTTGCTTTACCTTTTGTCTTTTGTCGTTTGCTCTCTTTTTGACCCATCGGACGGATCAATGTGTTTGGGATATCTCTTAGGTCTTCAAAGGCGCTTGGACCATCTACGTTTAAATCTGGTGTGTCCTGTACGCCCTGAGATTCAGTGTCGTAATCAGACTCTGCCTGCGATGAATCGAAAACAAAGGTGGCCCTTCTTGAATATTTAATATTTTCTAGCATAACTGAGTAGCAATCTTCGTGCTTAAAACTTCGTCCAGTAGATTCCTTGAAAAGCCTACGAACTTCTGCGGCCTAGTGTTTCACCTCAATTTGTTAGAGGTTATACAAGGATATGGATAAAAGAAATGATCATGAATTTAAATTATTTCTTACCTTATTATCAGGGCCCCATCCTGTATGATGTTCCCTTTCTACTTCAGCCTCCTTTGCAGACATTAATGCCACATCTTTGCTTATAATTTGAAGCCGTTTCTCCAGGGAGGTCCAAGTACGTAGTGCCATACTAGGTATGGTTTCTTTCATCCGGTCTAGAACACGTGACCATAGTTGTTCTTCATATTGATCTGTACCAATGCTTGAATCTTGAGAAATTGACAAGTGAATTGTACACATCGTCAAATCTTCAAAAGACGAAAAATTTGAACCTCTTTTTGTTTGTGGCATTTTACCAATGAATTTCAAATAAGAATAAACTTTGAACTTTTTCACACTCAAAAAAACTATGAATTCAGTATAAAAAATTTGGTGAAGTTGCGGTATATATGGGGAAAAATATAGTCGTTGACGAATCAACGGACAGAAAATTTGAACGGTAAAATAAATTAACGGTAATGTTAGCGATGGCCTAAAGCCTCGCCCGGGTCAAGGCGGCAACCTAGAATCTCGCCCAGACACAGGCGGTGGCCTAGCATACCGCGTAATAGGGAGCGAGGGCCCTGGTGTCCGCCCAATTTTTTTTTTGAGCGGGTTTGTGGCATATCGCTCACGCATGGGCGAGGAACTGGAACTACGTTTGGAGGAGCGGTATTCTGAAACTTCGCTTGCATAGGCGAAATGTTAAGACTACGCCCGTAAATTTGAGCGAGATCCTAGAGTCTGGCTTGTCATCAGGCAATGTCCTAGGATATCACCTGACTATAAATTCCATCGTCGACCTTTCGATTATATTTGAACGACCATCGATCAAAATTAGTCGATGATCGACGATTTGGTCCCCCATTGTGGTTGCCTAATTGGATCAAACTCTTTGTGAATGTCAATTTGTTTTCGTTAACCCCAAGGCTAAATTGTCGTGGTTCCGTCACTGAAAACAACAGTCTTACATTTAATAAAGAAACTTGATTTAGGGGCTCCCACATTTGTAGAGGGGTCCTCATATAAGACGAAATAGAGACATTTGAAGTAAAATTCAAAAAAACCTTATCCATAATATTTTCATAATGGCTAAACTACCCCTGCTTAGTTAGTATTAGTAAAATTAATTAGCTAATAGATTATGCTAAACATAATTAATCTTAAATAATCTTATACTTAATGAAATCAAATCATTTTTTTTTTCTTTTTGGTTTGGTGGGAAGAAAAATTAGAAGAAATGTAAGATAATTTTGTAGGTTTTTTTTAAAAACCCTAGATTTTGATTCAATCAACTAGAGTAGTGAGGTATACCTCTAACTTAAACTCTTGGTCTTTTAATGGCTCAAATTTGATGAAATTGCGTTATAAAAGATGATTTTTTTCTATTTAGAGAAATTTATGGTTGGGTTTTCATGTCGAACCCAACCGTAACCGCTAGTTCAGGGATGAACTACAAATTTTAACAGTTTTACGGTTGGGTTTTAGCATCGGACCCAACCGTAAATAATCTAAAAAAATTATTATCCAGGATGATTTATGGTTGGGATTTGCCAATCAACCCAACCGTAAAAACCAATTTTAGTTTACAATTCCATCCAATATTTACGGTTGGGTTTAGGCTTCCCAACCCAACCGTAAAACATCTTTGGACCATTGAGTTTAAGGTAAAATTGGGGTTTAAAAATCAAATTTAAACTTATTCAATCATTTTAACTAGATTGAAGGTAAATTGGGTCATTCAAACAAAGAAAAACCTAAAACAACACAAGTACTAGAATCCAATATTGAATGATCCAAGAATATTTACGGTTGGGTTTTGGCTGAAAACCCAACCGTAAATAGCCGTTTTAGTTTTAGTGGATGATCATTTACGGTTGGCTTTTGTAATCGAACCCAACCGTAAATAGGAGTTTTAGTTTTAGTGCAAAAATTGTTCATTTTACGGTTGAAACTTGCTTAGTTACGGTTGGGTTTTCCAACCGTAAATAATCCTCAACAATAAATGTTAACTAACCAGAAGAATTTACGGTTGGGTTTTACAATCGAACCCAACCGTAAATAATCCTCAACACAAAAAATTTGACAGATGCAAAATTATTTACGGTTGGAAATCAGAATTAAACTCAACCGTTACAAAATTTTTTACGGTTGGGTTCAGAATCGAACCCAACCGTAAAATTTGATCTTCATCTTCTACCTTTAAATTTATGGTTGGGTTTGTTTAATAACCCAACCGTAAAACGAAGAACAAACCAGTTACGGTTGGGTTTTCCAATCGAACCCGACCGTAAATTTTTCTGTAACCCAAGTTCTTCATTAGTTTGTTTAGTTTTATCTGGATTCTCATCACTAGTACCTTCTACACCTTTAGTAGGATTCTTCATCACGAATTTCAGAGTTTAATCGACGACGAAATTTTGATTCGATGGAGAAATTCGGTTAAAATGGAGAAGGAGGAAATATGGAGGGAGAGGGAGAGGGAAAGGTTTTGAATTGGAATTGAAACTTTGTAAGGTTTTGTTTTGTTTAGGTTTTAATTGATTGAAGGGTAAATTAGACTTTTTCATTAATAGAAAGGTAACATGGACATTTAACATAACTCCTAGGACATCCCTTAACAGATTTTTGGGTCACCCTATCTTACATTGAAACCCCTCTACAAGTGTGGGAGCCCCTAAATCAGGTTTCTTAATAAATTTGATCGATTTGATCGAAGCTGGTGCTAAAAAGCTCAATGAAAAATTAGTTTTCAACAAAAGAAATGGGATGGTGTGGCCCATACTCTGGCAAAGCATGCCTTATCAAACCACTCAAACGTTTGTTGGTTCTCTTTTACTCTCCCTTCTTGTATCCATAGTCTGCGTTTTGCTGATAGTCGTAAGTTGCAACTCTCATGGTTGGTTTGTTGTCTCTCTTAACAATAAAAAGAAGGGAAAAAAAATGCTTCCAAACTTCTTCTTTTTTTTTGACCTTTTGACTTTATTAATAAGCCAAGGCCCAAGAAGCTACTTTTTGACCGACTTTATTAATAAGCCAAGGCCCAAGAAGCTACTTCTTGTGTGTGGTATCCGAACACCCCGTCAACTCCCACAAATCTGTTCCCATATTCAGATGAATCACATCAGATGGTCTTTCTCATTGTTCTTAAAAGTCGGAATCCTCGCCAAAAATGTCAGTGACCAATTTGCAATTCCTAGTTCCTCCATCAATCATTTTGCAAGTCGTTCTTATCCTTTTAACTTGTTCAGCCAGAACATTGGTTTTTGGAGAATTGGTAGTCTGATGAGTAAGACTAGCGTTAACTAATCTTCGAGTTGTTTGTGAGTCTGGTTTACACGAGACTATGGAAATCAATTTGCTTTGGGTCAATCCTAAATTACAGTTTCCCCAGCAATGTTCTGAATATAACATATATGAATGACACCACCAAAATAAAAATCAATTCGCTAGTCAATAAAACTACAATGGAATTACTGTACAACATGAACACTTCCATATACATATATAATTAAATATGGTAAATGAATATGGCTCTTTACAAGGGACCTTTTTCTTATGTATAGATATATTTAACACCTATATACAGCTAATTTCCGCGATTCACATTGAACGATGAAGACGACGAAGTCGAAGAATGAGAAGCAGCCAGAAGAGCAGCTCCAATGCCAGATCCATCTTCAGAGACCCTGAGAATAACATGTTGGGCAACTTCTTCTCCTAAGATCTCTGTCATGGCTTCGTGCAAATGTTCTCTGAACATAGTATAACTTAAATATAAACCTCCTTCAATTGCCACAACTGTTCGTCTCATTTTGGTAGATGATGATTCGATTCCACTCTTCATTCTTCCACTTGATATCCCTCCACTACCATCCCTTCCAATCTTCTTCAAGATTCCTACTATACCGGCAGCTGCTAATCGTGCTGCTCTGCGTGTCACTACATCACATACTCTCACAACGACCCTTCTGACCTTCAAAGGGACATCAGAGATCTACAACAACAACAAAAAGTCCAACAATTGCTTTTGAAAAAGAAATTCAGTACAAAAAACATCAAGCGGTGAAATATTTTTTGTACCTGTAGCGTGTCACTAAGGATTCTGGACACTTCTCTTAAGTCTGGAGAATCATCCTCATGCATAGCAGCCATTAACGGAGTCCTGAATCAGGCATTGAGATAATGGTAAGAAACTGTAGGAAATGGACACAAAATTAATTGAAAAGCAACACCAAACACGATAGTTAACTAATAATTATGGGTTATCACAGTTCGCCAACATATACAACATCGAGAAACTATAATCTGTACCTTGTACCTCGTGAATACAAGTTATCCTGCAAGGTCTCACTATACATAACAAAACATGCAAATGGCAATTGCAAGCAGGCACATTTTCAACTTTCAAGTCATCCTATCAGGTCATATGACTGCAACATATGGCAACAATGTAACTGAAATTACAAGAATACTATGCAAATGTATATTATTTTGCGTTAGCTTTATTTTAGTTTCATGCTGAAAAGAAAGACTAAAATTAAAGTTTTATATTGCATGACACATATAGATAGTGAAACTGAAATTTTAATTTTATCTTATTAATATATATTAACTACAGCAATCTCACATGCTTATCATCTAGTATATCCCGTAAAATAGAAGATTCCTGACTGAAATGCACAGCTGATTAGCAGAATTTTAGAACAACAAAATGTAAAAATTGTGGTAGTAGCTGAAAATAATTAAGCTACAATAACGCCAACTAGGTCCTCGTTCTACATGTCAATGACCAGAACTAGCAAAAATATCTTTCGGTGTTTCATCATAGATAATATTCTATTCGAGAAAATCTAAGAGATTGTTCATCTAACACATTAAATAGACTGTAAGAGTGGAAGCCCCGTCAGAATGAGACCACGTAAGAAAATTTGAGTCTAACATGAACAACAGGTAAAGTTTGGAATACCTAAGTGTCAACTAGTTCTTCTTAGACCACAAAACTGGCACCTCAAAGAAGGTAGTTCATTAAAATTACAGGAAACATAAGGAAATAAGGGATACTAAACAGAGGGAACAGGTGCAACAGCAGCACCACAAAGATAAAAATAAAATGGAAACGTATAGGCTAGATTCGTTAAACTGGAGGCTCCTTAGTTGATAAGCATCAGAACAAGCTGTATACAACATAGGGAGCGCTATCAAAAAGGTGAAACTTAATAAGATGATGAGTTAAACAGAAGCAGACATGCGGAAATATCTTCACCAACGCTAACGGAGACAAAAGACTCGGTTAAAAGTAAAGAAAAGTAATAATTTCTGCCAAATGCATATATGTAGATGTAAACGTGTACTAAAACGAACCCTTCATATGTTTGTAGAAAAGGTTAATGGCTAATTACACCAAAAAGAGGCCCTTTTCTCACATCTACTTGGATATTCTAAGTTATTTTCTAGACCTATGATAAATAGCTAAATGTTTTCCTAACAATGTATATATTGATGGATGGATGTCGTCTTATAAAAAAGTTATGATTCGGACAAATAATCTCCAGTTTTCAACATTAAGGTAATGTGATATTGACCAGGATTATTACACATGAAAAATGTAAAGATAGGATAAATACTGTACAAGAAACACACCTCAGTATAAAGGGCACCGACAGGCTAGAAGGAAGCTCTCCAAATATATCCGACTCCTGTGCCATTCTAAGAAGTACCCTCCTTACAATGTCACCCAGATACATTCCTGAAATCATTTTTTCAAAACCCTGATGCAAGAAATCAAGTCCAACAATTATGAATTACCAGTGAAAACTGTGCATAAGCAACCAACAATCTATTGAGGACAGCTTCTTGCCTGATCATACGGGTTAGGGCTCTCTGCATCTAGATCATTATCGTATGAAGTTTTAGGCAGATGAGACGACCAGAAATTACCCCACTCCATGTTCACTATCTAAGGAACCAAAGCTCAACACATAAGAACTATGCAAACTATCACATATTCTCCAAGAAAGTAGGCAGTGAGTTATATCTCAGAGATCACAAAAAAGATACCATGCCTCCTGAATTTGTAAGAAGGCCTTGCGACTTGATTATTGCATCTGTTCGCTCCACATAGCAAGCATTCGTACCGGTTCCAATTATCACTGCTGCTACAGTGTCTTCGTCATGAAAATGTCCAAGAGCTAATGTTCCTACAGTATCATTCACCTGCTTGGAGAGAGAAACATATTGTGCTCAAAGTAAGTATAATAGTAGCATGGATTCAAAATGTAAATAGATGAACATTACATGCCTGATTGAAAAGCTATAAAAGGCATCGATAAGTACACAGTTGAGCTTAACCATGAAAAGTAGCATCTGAAAAAACATCCTTTATTTGGGCACTACCACAGGACCAACTAAACAACTCCAAGTTGCTGGCCAAATCTTAGTTTTGAGCAATTATCCTTTTCAGGTTGCACTATGCCAAGGTAGCCTATGAGAGCTACATCGATCATAATGATCAATTTTACATTGCCAAAAAGTTTGTGTTTAAGAGTTTCAAACAACCTTAGTCAGATATGTATTGTCAAAGAGTCATTGGGCTCAATCATTGTCTCAAGTATATAGGAAAGGTGACACCAATATAAACCAACTCTTGCAGCGACGAGGTTGGTGTGATGTGACTATTTGGTGGAGTAAGTGGGACTCCTTGAAAAAGGTATAGAGAAAGGTAACAAGATGAGAGTGTTTGAACATTTAAGAGCACTGCCGAACACATACTTATCCTTTCATGTAAAGGAACTAGTGCGCACACTCTGGCAGATGCAACCTGCTAAAAGTTAAGTTCTGTGGACTCAAGTTCAAGCCTTACCAGGATCCTTTCATCTTTTACAAGCTCATAGAAGTAGATCTTTCATGAGCTTGTCATATGTGCATAACTGATGCCCATACAGAAAAGTCGAGCAACTAAATGATCAATAAGCATTTGTATAAAGCAGAAGCACTTCAACCATTTGAAGAAAAGGCTCACCAATGTCGCTACTCTAATATCCAATCCTATTTTGACAAGAGACTCTTCTAAACATGCGGTCACATTTTTTCCAACCTGAAAATAAAAATAGAAAACATGCACACAAATGATAAATCAAGTGTATCCAGTGATTTAGAGGAACATTTAATGAGTATCTAAAGGAAGAACATATAGAGGATACGAGAATCATCCCACTTACAAGGTCTTTAATGGAAAATCCTTTGGTCCACTTCACAAGGTAACCTAGATTAGCAGACGTCTGTCTGACTGGGAAAGAGAACGTAAATCCAAGCTGCCTCCTTTCATTAGGTGGAAGATCAAAACCATTGTCTTCTCTATCAATAAACTGATTTAATGTATCAGCAATGAAATCAAAGAGATCCTGCATTCAACAAACGTGTCAACTACATTAATGCTACACCTAAAGATCAGCCAATACATTTTGTAAGAAGCAAATTCAGATTAGAGGCATACAAGATACCTCACTTGTACTGGTCATCAAAGATGGGGGAATGGGTTGCCTTTCCACTTCATGTCCCAAAATCCCAGACCCTTTCCCCCCAAGCTGCACCCGCAGAACTCTAAAATTAGTACCCCCGAGATGAAGGGCATAATAAGTTCCTTTCTCGTTCCTGAATAGAAAATTTCAGAAATTCAGCAATGTTGAACATTAGCAAAAGCCAAATTATAATAACAGTTCATTTACATCCTAGAACCAGAGTAGCTAAAGAGAAACACAGAAAATGAAAAGCTTGAGTTATAGACAGTATGGAAGAAAACTAGAGAACAGATATCATGTCAATGCAATATATATATAAAAAATCTAAACAAGAAGCTACATTAGGTACAAAAAAAAATTGGAAAGGAAATTGTCAACAGAAAATGTCAAGATATAAAGGAAAGAAAGTAAATATCTGAAAAGTAAACTAATTATCTAATAAATATCCATAGTGAAGTAAGTTGAAAATCAACGCAATACCAAGATAATCCAGAAAAATATGTAACATTGCAAGACATTATCAACCAAAGAATAAAAGATGATGAGAAAAGGTAATTAAATCAACCAATAATGTCACAACACCTAATTCCCAACTCAATTAAGAAAACAAGTCATGAGATTTCTAGCATTAAGTCAGTCTTAGTAGAAAAAAGTTCTTAATTTTACACCATAAAAACTGAATCAATAACCCAACAGCTTAAACAAACTGCAAAAATTAGTTCCACTTTCACACTAATCAGATGCAGCTTTGTTGGAAAACCTCAAGATTTCTAACAAAATCTGAGTCTTAAACTAATAAATTAGTTTGTCCATGTGAAATTGCCCTCCCAAAATAAAAAGAAACTTACACATTAACTTTTCAAACAATGAAACAAATCCCAACATTCATTACATATTCAGAACTTAAAATCCAACAAAAAAAAAATGAAATTTTGAGTTAAAAATGTTACCCATGAGGAAGATTATCAATGAAAGTGAGAAGCATTTTCAATTTGCTGCCACCTTCAGATGCTAAACCTGCGTGCATCTCAACAGCCATAGCATCAACTACTTGTCTTAATCTTGATAGTGAAGTTGAACATCCTTCTTCTAATTCTTTCAGTACACCCACCATTCGATTCCACTTTCTTCTACTCTTCACTCTTTTACTTACGATAATTGCTGCGATCGCACAGGTAGCTACAGCACAACTCACTGCTAAACCAAACCCTAGTTTCCCCATCCAAAACCCACTTTTCCTTTCTACTTTTCTCACCACTCAACCCATCAAAATCCCAAAAAGAAAATTTCTTCAGTATTCCCAAGTATATACTCTTCTTTCCTTCTATACAATAACAACAGTTTCTCTTCAAATAACAAATCAAAGGGTTTTTTTTTACAGCAATAATCCTTGGTCTTGAATAAATACAAAGTGTTCGATGAAACACCAAAAAGAATTGTAATTACAAAGAGAAAGAAAGGGAAGAAGAAGAAGAAAAAAGTTCCCTTGTTTATTAGTCTCTTTAAATTAGAGTGTGTTTCGAAAAGCAAACTGATGTTTACGTATTTTTTTTATTGAATGACTGATTTGCCTTTACCTAAATTCGGTAATTCCAGATTTGTTTCTTTCTTTTTCTTCAAAATTTCTTTCTTTCAATCTCAATTTCAATTCATTCCCTTAACAGTTGGAAAAATTAATTTACGAAACAAAAAAAAATAAATTGACTTGTGTCGTTGTAAACACGGTTGTTATATTTCTTTTGGTTCTTAAATATTGACATTGAAATCCAAAGATATTTACATAATTTAACCATTCGTTGAATATAGTCAACCTATTTATGACAAATCTTACTGTTTTGATTAGGGCTGCACAAACCCGACCCGATCCGTCAACCCGACCCGCACTCGCTTAAATTAATCCGAACCGTACCCGACCCGTCGATGAACGGGTTGCATGCGGGTGAATTTTTCCAAACTCGACTTCTGGCGGGTCGAGTGCGGGTGATATCTCTTCTCACCCGACCCGCCCATCCGCCGAAACTTTGCTGATTTTTTGACTGTTGATTTTATTTCAAGTTTCAATCCTAATCGTCCATTTCTAGGTTTGTTTAAGTTTCATGAAGAGGAAGGACACCCACAATCGTGTTTGTCTGGTTAGGTCTCATTGCTATTACCATCTCTCTTCTTTGGGTTGCTATTAAGCCCCCAGAAGGCGCCACTGATATCGGAGGATCGTTCACATTCCCTTGATTCATTTATCGTCAACAATATCAATTCAGCTAACTTCCTCTCTCAATATTTTAAGGTAAGAATTTTGTTTTTGATCGTCAGAAACACTATTCTTGTTTACTTTTTTCTCCAAGGAATCATCTTTAGTGGTAGTAGGTTGTTTTGATGGACCAGAAGAAATGTTCACGGTCCTTTAATCATCGTCATCATCAATCCATTGTCATGTTTTTGGTGAGCAATTCAAAAACTCCAGTAATGGAAGCCTGGAGTCAATCTACATCATCACCAATCAGACACAACCAGGATTTTGTTGTTCTTTCTTTTCAAAAAAATATTTTGTTGTTGTTTTCTAAGGTTCTCATTTGGTGGCAATCCTTAAGTACAGTATGAACTAATGAGCTATACACACAATTCATATTCATTTGTAATTTGGTTAAATGTGACAATCAAAAATTAAAATTCGTTACTGGTAATCTTGTATTGTTTTCACCTTTTTAGACATCGATTACACATTTTAGTTGTTACCCTTTGTACCGCAGGAATGGTAAGAAATGGATGCATGTTGACAGGTTAGATCTGCATCTGCAATGAAGTGCCTGGAAAATGATTTGGGAACCTTGATTTCAACATTCCGGGGCGGGTAACTCGCACCCGACCCGTCTAACCCGCCATTTGGGCGGGTCAGACCCGACCCGACCTGAGTCCTGGGCGGGTTGGGTGCGGGTGAAATTTTTTTCACCCGCCTTTTCAGCGGGTCGGGTGCGGGTGAGGCCAAAACCGACCCGACCCACCCATTGTGTAACCCTAGTTTTGATTATGACATTCTGTCTCCTTGTGATAAAACTCACCTCCTTATTCAACAAGATTATCAAAGGGTTATTGATCAAAAGCTTCCCCACCAGGTCCACTCTTTAGTTTCATACATTATGCTGCGGATGGAAAAAAAAAATCGCAAATCAGAGGTGTAAAATGGGCCGGCATAATCCATTTAGAGGAGAGTCCATCGTGCTACATACCGTGTTGTACCATGCCCGATGGCGTGTTATGATATGATGTGTCAGGAAAATAACCGTGTTGTGTCGTGTTGTGATGCGTCTGGCACAATTAATTTATGTTTTTTAAAGTTGATAATTTTTCAGATATTTATATATTATACGTGTTGTTATAGAAATAACTCAACATAAGGAAGATAACATGTAAAAATTAGTTAGAATAAACACTTTTTGGTGAAATATACACCAAATATGTTGTATTATACAGTATTGTGTAGTGTTTTATACATGTTATGACGTGCTTTCTTAACGTGTTGTGTTGTGCCACTGTGCCGGTTAGTCTGGTCCAGCACAACACATGAAGTTGTCATGATGCGTCGTGCTGGGCTAAATCACATGTTGGGCTGGGCTCAAATTTTAGTTGTTGTGCTGGGTTGTGCTCGTGCTGTCACGACCTAGTTTACACCTCTTATAAGCAAAGAAGCGAACAACAAGTTTTTTGTATCAAAGATGAAAGGTCGTATTTGAAAAGTAAAACAAGTTTTTTGTATCAAAGATGAAAGGTCGTATTTGAAAAGTAAAACATTTATTAGTCGATTACATCTAGATAAATTCGGCTTACAAAATACTTGCATTATCCGGATGATGTAAGATTTGTGAAATAGAAAGCCATGAAAGATTTCTTTAACTGGGGTCTATAGGATTAGTGTTTATTTAATCAATACTCTCACTTTATCCAAAGTCTTATGTCTCGCTCTATCCATACGACTATTTTTTTCCTTCCAACCTCCCGCATAATAGCGTATGAGATAAAAGGCTAAATAGACTTGCTAATGACATTAAGATTACTGATTTTCCAGGCTTCAAGCTGATGTTACCTTCTCTGCAGTGACTAAATTAACTCTGAAAACGGTGAAATAACTCCAAATGGCGTACATGAAGTTGTAGTAAAGAAGTAGATGTTGGATAGTTTCGACATCCTTGTTGCAAAGAATACAGATATTGTAAGAGACCACTACACCTCTGTGTTGCAACATAGCCTTTGTAGGAATTGAATCATGTAATTATAGCGGTTATAGCCCATGTAAGAAATAACACTTTTTGAAGGTTTGGAATGCACGAACTTGCTAATAAACGTGTAATTAGAATTCAAATCTTACAATAGCATATTCAAATCATGTATCGTCTCGTGAGACTGGTATAAATGAAAGCATGGAGGTAGAAAACGATGAATATGAGACTTGAAATCTTGGGGAAGGTAAATTATCCTCATATGCCCCTCTTAAGATTATGAAGTAAAGAAGTGAATATTGATATATCTAGCTCAAGTGAAATTTTCGTTTAGTCGGACAACTTAAAAGCTGCAAAAAAAGTAGAAAAAAAATCATAAAAAGGTTTCAAATGGTGGGAAATACTTTTAATGTTAGATGAATCTCAATCATTTTATCATAAGCCTCCGCCCCTTACTGATACAATACCTAATAATCATCTTTCTCGCCATTATTTTCACACAACTTGATGGTTGAAGCTAGTTTTGTTCCTATACATTTGGAAAATCTTAATACAATTTTTACGACCATGATTAATAAAGATGGAAGTTTTGTAGCAGATATTTATGATGCTGATGCTTAAAAAATCAGTCAGGCGTAGAGGGATCGTAAAAAAGGGTTTTACGTTCAACATAAAGAAAATATTTTTGGAAAGGTCATTTTGATGATGGAAGACTTTAGTTGTGTTGGATAATAAGTAACCAGAGCTTGATGGTTTGACACATGATTATTTAAAACTCAGTTGGTTGCGTTATCCAATTATCTTATATTTTACCACATGAAATTTGGATAGAACAATTCATGATAATGGGTCTGGGTTGGTTATTTCCTTATTATTTTTTCCCACTGGTCCTAGCCCTATCTCCCTACTGGGCGTTGTCGCGTTGAATCTTTCTTTTTTGAAGCTTAGGATTCGCTTTTCTTCTAGGTATTCGGTCATCGATTTATTATACCTTGTCCCACCGATTTAGGCTTGTGGAGTTGAAAGGGACTTTAAGTCCCTTTTTTTCCTAATGATGACTATTTTGGCTTGGAATAGTCAAAGGATTTCACAAATCTCCTTAGAATTTCCTAGTCGATATTGTCATCTCATACTCTCTTGATGTGATCTTTCTCTGTGAAACTAAATCCACAGATATTTTGTTTATCTATTTCTTCAAGAGCTTTCGACTTGGTAAATGGTGGTTTATCCCGCTTATTGGACTTGCAGGAGGATTAGCTTTGGGTTGGAGTAATCACATCTATTTGGAGGTGGACAAAGACAAAAACATGATTAATGCTTTATTATTGTCCCTAACCACCAACACCGAAATGAATTTTATATTATTGTAGGGCAATCTTTATCATAGATTAAAACTCAAACCTTGGTCTTTTATCAAACAAATTTCTTATTAGACAACTAACATGCCATGTTTCATGCTAGGTGATCTTCATTTTATCTTTAATCGTTCTTAGAAGTTGGGAGGTTGTATGGGCCAAACTTTACAGGTTGAAGAGGTATTAACCCTGCTTGAAGATTTTGATCCTATAGATTTGGGATTCGAATAAACAAAATCACTTGGTCTAACCATAGATATAATGATCATATCAAATAAAGACAAGATTGAGCTCTAGCAAACACAACTTGGGTGTCGTCTTTTTTTCTTTTGATTCTTTTCTCAATCATCTCCCTTTTCTTAAATCTGATTATAACCCCGTCCTTTTTAAGCTAATCCTCGAGCCCATCTCTATCTATAAACCTTTCAGTTTCTCGATATCATGGTTTTAGCATAAATCATACCTTCAGGTGATCCAAGGGTCGCGGGACCAATATTCCGCTGGATCTCCCAGGTTTACAATCATGTCCAAACTCAAAAATCAACATAACCTTAAACTTTACAAACATCAATAGCGAGATGAAAGAAATTAAACCTGAAGTAGACAATTTTTACAGTAACTTTGACCACTCAGAGGATGATTTTCGTTGCTGGAATAACTTGTTGGAAGAACTAGAGAAATGTTCAAACACAAAGGAACAATTTTGAAATAAAAAAATCAATAGGAAATATACACCTGAGTATAAAAACTATAAAAATGAGACCACATATGTATATAAATAAGAACTCCTTATTATTATCAACGAATCGACCCCTAGTTTTGAGGATAAAGGTTCTTATTTGTAGTGATCATGAAGATAGGTCTACCATGATCTAATACATGTTAAGGACTATGTTAATTAAATAGTTCCTTTGTGAAGCAATTTTGTGTCTTCCGGTTCCATCTTTGCCCTTCGTGTCACTTGATACCTTATGTGGATAGTGGTATCCATATTCTCCCCCTTTTTACTTCACTAGAAAAAGAGAGGGAAAAGTAAAACAAATCCTACTTGAGATTTTTGGATCTGGCGTGTGTCTTTTGGCTTTCGCTTTAGTTCACATCTAGTGTGCCCGTCATTGATCTTTGTATTTATTGGTTTTTTTATGTGTGAGGTGTTTTTGTTAGAGCACTTCTCAATTAAACCCACCAAGTGTTGGTATGTCAAGATTAGTTCCAAAACTCAAAGTCGCTTAAGTAGACTATTAAAGTCAACTTCCTTATGTTAGACTAGGAACATATAATGTTGAGACTTTCTCTAGTTACTCTTTAAGATTTGAAGACGTATTGAAGACAAAAAGAAGATATCAGCTTTCAGTTGAAGGTTAGTAACTACAAGACTTGACTTATTCCATTTCCATCTATTATTCTTGCAAGTCTATATTCATTGAAAATATAACATACGAAGTTACATCTGTTACAATGACTTTGGTAGTGGTGATTTGTTCACTATACAGTAGTATCAATCGGTATGATATGCATCATTTTTTCGGCAACTTAAAGTATATAAAGTTACAAAGAATAGTTTATTTTTGGATTTCTATGACAGGGTTTTTACTCTATAAATTATAAAAAATATAGGCTCCAATTATTATGAGTATTAATTGAACGTCGATGGCTTACCACATGCGTTCCATTTATCATACTTTTTTAAAGTAAGTTTGTCAATATTTTGATTTTATTTTGTCTCCGCATGCATTCAATCTCAAAATCTCAATGAATAACGATGTTCTTGTTCTTACACGAATAACACCACTGGATTTGTTGTTCCTTACTTATATGGTGTGGGAGATACGGTTTTATTTGACTAACAATGTTGATTGACAAGAAAAATTAAAAAAGGCTCTTTCATACTATATACAATAATAACATGGGGTTCATAAGCATAAAGAGTTGAACAATTGTGGGGATACCCAAAGCAGGTTTAAAGACATTTACAACAAACAAAGTTTGCTCTGCAGATGAACAAACGCATGATAAAATCGTTAAAGTATTCATCCTTCGGTTACTCGACTATTATTTTCCCCACAAATCAAGCATTTCTACAATGTAGGTTGGTTCGAGGCGTTAAAAGGTATATAAAATGCTTCATTTATGATTCGTATGTAGTCTGCTACGTACATTAGACGAGGTGTACTTAGGACTTTATTACGCATCACTATGCGGGTCAAGCTTCAATGGTTTATGGGGCATTGTTGAGGTAAGTATATCAATTCATATCCTTTGTATCCTTGTTTTCAAATAAAATGGTCATATACTTACTCTACTTTTAACATTGGTGGTATACCTACTTTCATATTGGCACACCTAATCTTTTGGAATTCCAGAGGTTTTATCATCCGATCAAATTTAGGTATGATCAGATAAGTTGGGCTCCATATCAAAGTGATGTTGGCCATGGCAATAACTAATGCAGAGGCTTTAACAACTGCAAATAAACATCTATTATGTTGTTGCAGCCGTATGCGTATTGTGAAAAGTATCATCAGGACGATTCAAGATTTGTTACACGGTTTTTACTATAAAAACTTGTGTTATACAGTCTGGTGTCAAACCTAGGTGCTTAGTATCTAGAGATAAGATGTATTTTAAAGTTAACCAAATAAAGAGTAATTCCCAAAAAACCTCCAATTTATTGTCAAGTTAATGGAACTAATTTCCAAAATTTGAGGGTTGCAGGTTAGAGAATGATGATCCTGATCATCTTATAAGGTCTCGAACGACCTAATTTTTATTGGGAGCCATAGGCCATGAACAAACAGTTGACAGAAAGATATAATATATATAAACGGCTAATACTATAAATGCAGAATGCGTATGTGAGTGAAATACAATAGTGAGGACGAACACCATGATATTTCCTCCAATTTTTTCAACTAGTTGTTCATCTCCGTTGGATGATACGATGTCAGAGACACAACAATAGTGCAACATAATGTTTATCGTCCTATCTAAGACTATGCGTCTTCACAACCTTCTTTTTCTACCCGAGGTCATGGGAATGCTCAAAGTTATGGAAACTACCGAACAACCAGTGTGATTACCGCTATGAGCCTCAACAATAGTTAATATTATGTAATATAAATATAATAGAATTTATAAATAAAATTTAACTTTTACTTTTTAATTAATATATATTATGTAATTTTAAAACAAAATCAATTTCGTAAGTTTTTATTTTCTAATACAATCCACTTTATATAATTAAAATTAATTATTAAATTTAACTAGACATTATTTTTAATTAAAACTAATTATTATATTCAACTAAACTATCTGATTTTCGAATTCATGGTGATGTATGAGGTGAAGTAAAATTATCCAACTGATTAGGGTTAAATCTGTCGAATACTTTGAGGATGTAGAAAAAAGCTTCGTATTGAATACTCTTGCTTTTGTTATTTGTCATTTCTCTCGATTTATTCATTGCTTCAATTTGGAAAACATAATAAGTTTAAAGATCACAACAAGTTAACAAAATCAAATCAAGTTCAAATTTATCTTACCAAATCAGTTCGATTTATTTGCATGATCACAGTTATATACGTGTTCACTTCTTTGTTGATTGCATTAAAATGTTTCGACAACACTGGATGAACATGTGTTCTGGAGGTTTTGGTTTCTGCGTAGAAGTTTCTATAAATATTCTGCCAAAATATGAAATATTATTGGTGTGTGTCATAATAGGATCTAGTGTACGTAGTATATAATTTCTACAAATAGAAGCGTCCTTTAAAACCACAAACTTAGGATTGGGATAATTGGACGACCGAAGGGAGTCCTTCTGTATGTTCAAAATGGGAGCTAAATATAGTCGCCTTATAGCAACTATTTAAATCTCACTTTTCTTATAATATTTCCAAATCTAAACCACATTTCTTTAAATTAAAGCTAAAATAATAAAATTAAATACATAACTTATTATTTAGCTTCAAAATTTCTCTCAAACTTGGTTATTTTAAAAGATATTATGAAAAAGAAAAATTGACATGGTTGCAAAAAGTCCTGAAATGGATGCAAAAAGTTTTTTTGTAACCATTTCGATTTCCTGATTTTCTAATTCCTTCAAATTTCTTCAAAATATTTCAATTGCATTATAAACTAACTGTAATTAACTCACAATTGATTACAATAGTTTTAAATGACCAATGAATTTCAAGAAATTAAAAAATAACTGTAAAAAGTCTAATCTTCGGTCGGATCCCCTACCGTTGCACGATCATCTAGTGTAACTTGAGATGATGAATCCATCTTTCGAGAAAAATGATGTGAAATAAATATTTAATGAGAGATTAAAAAAAAAATTGATAACATTATCTGAAATTATTTAAAAAATAAATATAAAAAATATATGATTCTAAATAATATTTTCTATGTCTTAGAAAAAAATTACTATCATTTTTTTTATTTTAACATAATTTAATCGTTGGAGTAATTACTCAATCGGTTATTATTTACCCGCAATTGGCTAACTCCTGAGTTTCCACACTTGCCCATGCTGTTTGCTTATTTACCAACACTTATTTACCAACACTGGAAAGTTACGGCTGTGTTTAACCCATATAGAGATTGTATTTAGTCAATGTCTTAATTTAAAACCTAAACTCACCATTGAAGTCTTGTAGATTCTTATAAGAAATAGAAGGAATAAAAAAAAAGCAAAGGACAGATTGGGTATAAGTGAACATAAAAGAACAAACTCGGTGTTAATTAAAAAAAGCTTAATAATTTTTATGTTTTCACCTATAAAATATTCTTGGAGGTATATAATATAATATGATGGTGGGGGACAGCACGGCTACAGTTTTAGACACTCTTTGATGAAGAACGGCATCGGTGTAGCTGCGTATAAAAGGAAACCGTACACATTTGCCAGCTGTGATCCGCAAATTCCAGCTAAGCAAAGAAAGAAATTTTCAGAGATCTTTCTGTCCATCTATAAAGTGAGAAAAACATTTATTTGTGGTCTCGTCTTGTCCTAACTATGCCCCTCTCCAGGACACACAAATTTCATCAATGTGTTTGATGTTAAGGGGTTTAATGGACTTACATTTTGTTGCCCCACACCTCGTCTCACATACAAAGCGTATCTAGTGGCTGGTTTAGGAGCCGCCCCAGATAGGTTAGGCTCCAAAGTGGAAATCCAAATACGGTTTTGTTTTAAGCTTTTGTTTCTGTGCAGTTAGTAGTATATTTTCTAACTTGACTTATATTTTATAATACAACAACGGTTGGAGTTAGGTTATAGAAGTTGAGCATTTTAATAAACGGGTTCTGGTTTAATGATTAACCGTTTCAACTTCTTCAGAATAAAATTAAATAAAAAATCAAGTCATAAAACTTAAAACTAGAGACAAATAATAAGATTTTTATACATGATCCTATTATGAATTTATGAGTGCCATGAGCCTCCGGTGAGTTCAAATTTTCTTGGCATGCACCTAAACACTTTTCCTGCAACTACAATCACACTACCCTACAAATAGTTACCGGGTTAACAAGTTTGTTTGTGTATGTAGGACTAGTGTGCTCTCCTTGGAAAATTGTTGGCGTGCCATAGCTGATGGGATGACAAATAATGAACATCGCAGTGGGCAGAGATCTGTTGATCAGCGGGTTGAGGAGGATCCACTACAAGACTTTTATAAAGTATATTCATGAAGGTTTACACAGGGGTTGCAAAGTCCATAGAGGGGCTGTAAATGGATTCAGGGTGACCAAATAATCCGTTAAGGGATATTCTAGGGCTATGTAAAATTTTCATATTACCCTTGTATCTATTAAAACCTAAACAAAACAAAACATTTTCATTTCAATTCAAAACATATTCAAAACCCAACCGTATCTCATCCTTCTCCATTTCAACTCTTCTTCTCCATCGAAATTCATCGTCGATTCAAAAAATTCTTCGTCGGTTAAACTCTAAAATTCGTGATGAAGAATCATACTAAAGGTGTAGAAGGTAGTAGTGATGCCAATCAAAATCAAACTTTACAACCTAATCAAGAGATTGAAGAACAAATCAGTGGTGATAATCAAAATCAAACTCCGAAACCACAACAAATGGTGTATATAAGGTATTCAACAAAACCCATGTTATTTTTAGAACCCTAAAGTGATTGATTTTCTTGTTTGATTGTTGTTATTATAAAAAAAATTGGGTTACATAACAATTTAGGGTTGGGTTCGATTGGAAAACCCAACCGTAAATGTATGTTCTGAAGAACTTACAGTTGGGTTCCATTCGAACCCAACCGTAACTGGTTTCTTCTACATTTTACGGTTGGGTTATTAAAAAAACCCAACCGTAAATAAAAATGAAGGAGATGAAGCTGTTATTTTACGGTTGGGTTCGATTCTGAACCCAACCGTAAAAAATGTTGCACTCAAATTTTTTTTTGTAAGTTACGGTTGGGTATGATTCTAATTGCCAATCGTAAATTATTCTGCATATGTAAAAAAAATTGTCTTGAAGATTATTTACGTTTGGGTTCGATTGGAAAACCAAACCGTAAATTATTCTGCATATGCAAATTTTTTGTGTTGAGGATTATTTACGGTTGGGTTCGATATGTGTAACCCAACCGTAAAACAATCTGAATGTAAGATTTTTTTTTTGTTTGAGTTGAATTCCTTGGAAATTATTTAACTTGTATTGCTTGTATGTTGTAGGAAGAAGAGGGGTAATAATTTAACACCAATTTCTCACACTCCAACCCCTCGCCACGGAGTTCATTTAGGGGTAGATAATAGAGGCTTGAGAAAGAACCGTAAGAAGAAAACAACTTTTGAGGTAGGGAGTGGTAGCTCTACTCTACAAGTACTACCTCAAGACTTCGAAGATCTACCGGTGTTCAGTGGAGGTGCTCTTGTGATTAGAGAACCACCACAAGAGCAACAATGTGATGAAGAAGAGAAGGACAGAGAACAATTTGACCCTCAAGGAAAAGGTAAAGAAATTGTTGTTGCTTCTACTGAACCTCAAAGGAAGGAACCCAAGCCAAGGAAGAAGCCTGAACCGAAAGGCAAACATATTCCCAAAGGCAAAGACGTGCTGTTTCCTAAGAAGAGGAATGGAAGACCTTGGGGTGAGGTCCCAGACAGGTCTGCAATATTATTTGGTTATCCGCATTCATGGGCTGCCAAAGTTGCTGAGACTAGGGTATTAATCTAACAACTTCTCTTGTTTTGTTAAATTTCCGTTTGTATAACTTCAAGTTAAAAAAGATTGCTTTTTATTCTTTGTAGGATCATACACAGGCCGTGAAGAAACTGGTTCGTCAAAGGGCTCAACATTGGCCGTTAGCTGAAGAATGTATGGCCGTCCAAGCTCTCGTAAATGGTACAGGGTTAGCTCCCGGAATTTCCAATTCGATGTTGGAATATGACAGTGTCACCTGCACAGCCTTCAGGGAACGTTATTGGCCTGAAACCTATACGTTTCATCTCCCATTCGGCGAGATGACAATAACGCCGGATGATGTCAAGTCAATTCTTGGATTACCAGTTGAAGGAAAAGTTGTGTATGAAGATTTTGACAACAACATGTCTTGGAGTGATCTCTGTGTCCTTTTCAAAGATACACTTGGATGGGAGAAGATAGAAGACGAATCAGAGTTTAAATTGGTTGCTGGAGATAAACCGGGGGCAGCAATGAAGAAAGGTTTAGGTATGACCAAGAAGATCTTGGGAGAAGTTTGGAGGAACCCTGCAGTTGGAAAAGGATGGGGTCGTCATAGATGAAACCAGAGCTATGCGTACATCCAGGGCGTATCTTTTATATATGCTCGGCACCATCTTCTTTGCTGAGAACTCAGGAAACAGGGTCAACGCTCACTTTCTACAGTGGTTGACGGATCTCCAGAAGACGCATGAGTATTCATGGGGAACTGCCACCCTTGGTTACCTACTTGCCAACCTTAGAAAAGCTTCGAGGGTTAGAGGAACTGAGATTGCCAGGAATACTGGTCTTCTTCAGGTAATGTTGGAATTTCAATGTTTAAATTCAGATTTTTTATTACGCATTATCTTATATTAATATTTATTATCTTCATAGGCATTGGTCATATGATCACTTTTCGAGCATGGCTCCTAAAACGGAGTGGAGCGATGATTTTACTGGACCTACCAGAAAGAAATTCATATGCACCGGTACTCAGTCAAAGCATAAAGAAGTGCAGATAGCAACGATGAGAACTGAACTGAACTGAACTTGATGCTTTCACCGTTGAAGATGTTGTTTTTGATCCTTATGTGAAGATTGACATAGATGGTGATGGAGTAGTTGAAGATTTACGTCAATTATCAAACGTGTCTGGCTACAACGGGCCTTTGTACCATCCGTTTGGGTTCGTGATGTGCAACCCCCGTCGAACTCTCTACCAATGTGGCTATGTCCAAACCAAGGTAACACACGAAGTCTTTAAATTTTGTGTGAATGACTCCATGATCGAAGGCCCGAGCATCGTTCTCAACTACATCCCAACGCCTTCGGTCACGGTTTGGAACAACCGCCATCAACCGGAATATAAAATCCAAAGGGAGGAGGTAAATCCATCTCCGGGCACAAAAGAGGCTGAAGAAGATTACTTGGATTGGTATTGCCATTTTGGTCATCTAAATGTCATTAACATTGATCAAGGAAACAACACAAAAGATGGTGTCACGGATGTTTAGAAAAAAGCATATTTCAATTTGTTACGTAAATTACTTTTGTTATTAATGTTTTTAAGATTTATTACTAAAGACTCAACCAACATTTATTTTCATATGTGAATAGAAAAATAAGGTCAAAAAGAAAGCACTTGCATTGGCAGAGTCTATGACTCCATGCCTAAATAGAGGTGATGTGATGGCGTTTGACCAATTAAAGAACCTGCAAGCCAAAATTGGGAAGCTTCATGAAGCAGACGAAGATGAGACGGTTCGAAGATTAAAAAGGAGTAGAGCCGGTACAAGAGATACGACTACTAGCCGAAGAGAGCCGCAACCTAGTGACGAAGAGACATATGATGAAGCCGAGGATGTGCAACGTGGTGCTCGTACTCATGGCGGTCGTGTTGGTGCTCGTACTCGTGGCGGTCGTGCTGGTCCTCGTACTCGTTATCCTTCGAGCAAAAAAAGAGTTCGTCAAACTGATCGACATACCCCTCCTCCTTCTCCCTAACTCTATGTTTATTATAACAATTGCGCAAACTAAGGGGTTTTTTTTGTGGGTGTATTATAACTTTAGTTAGAATGTATGAGAAAGTTTTTATCTTAAATTTTTCTAGCTAAATTTCATGTTTTATTTACAAAAATTTCAAGTTGAAACCAAGCAAAGAAGAAATCAAGTCAAAAAACAAAACAAATGATTATTTACGGTTGGGTTTTGGCTTAAAACCCAACCGTAAAACTGTCAATATAAAAAAATGTCAGTTTTACGGTTGGGTTATTGAGTCAAAACTCAACCGTAAAACTGACATTTTTTCATGGGAGACTTACGGTTGGGTTGGAAAGCCCAAACCCAACCGTAAATATTCCTGGATCATTCAAAATTGGATTCTAGTACTTGCGTTGTTTTCGGTTTTTGTTTGTTTGAATGACCCAATTTACCTTCAATCTAGTTACAATGATTGAATAAGTTTAAAACTTTGATTTTTAAACCCAAATTTTACCTTGAAATCAATGCTCCAAAGGATGTTTTACGGTTGGGTTTTCAGCCAAAACTCAACCGTAAATATTCCTGGACAACTAAAATTTGGATTCTAGTATTTGTGTTGTTTTCGGTTTTTGTTTGTTTGAATGACCCAATTTACCTTCAATCTAGTTAAAATGATTGAATAAGTTTAAAAATTTGATTTTTAAACCCCAATTTGACCTTAAACTCAATGCTCCAAAGGATGTTTTACGGTTGGGTTGGGAAGCCCAAACCCAACCGTAAATATTAACTGAAATTGTCTGGAAGTAAAACTAAAATTTGTATTTACGGTTGGGTTGGATTGTCAATTCCCAACCGTAAATAATCTTGGATGGGAAAACTTTTTTTTGAAGATTAGTTACGGTTGGGTCCGATGTTAAAACCCAACCGTAAAACTGTTACGATTTGGTGTTCATCCATGAAATTACGGCTACGGTTGGGTTGGGAAGAACACCTAACCATAAATGGCGTTTACGGTTGGTTCGACATGAAAACCCAACCGTAAAATTCTCTGAATCACAAAAGAATCATCATTTCAAACGTAATTTCATCAAATTTGAGCCATTAAAAGACCAAGAGTTTAAGTTAGAGGTATACCTCACTACTCTGGTTGATTGAATCAAAATCTAGGGTATTAAAAAAAACCTAAAAAATTTTCTTACCACCAAACCAAAAAGAAAAAAAAAATGATTTGATTTGATTAAGTATAAGATTATTTTAGATTAATTATGATTAACCTAATCTATTAGCTAATTAGTTTTACTAATATTAACTAATCAGGGGTAGTTTAGCCATTATGAAAATATCATGGATAAGAGGTTTTTGAAATTCACTTCAAATGTCTTTATTTCGTCTTCACATGGTATCCCCTCTATGGACTTTGCAGCCCCTATGTAAGGTTTCATATTCATAGAATCATATTGTTAGGCTGGTAACCTATTTTGTATTTGTGGAGATTATTAATCGTATGTGGTCCATGGCCATGCTGAATGATGAGGACAGTCCTATTGGAGGAGACCACTCTCGATTGACAGTTTCATACTGGTCCACGATTGCATTTGTATTAACCTAAAAATACAAGCCTCTCTTAAACCTTTGCAGAATGTTTAATAGTCCAGACCCTCATTTGGCTTTCTGTTTAACGTTTACACCTTTAACCTTTGCGGAGTGTGCAATTATCGAAAGCATGTACGTGCCGTTTTTGCTGTAAAAGGATTTGGCATAGGTCTGGATTCAGTTCCCAAATGATATTTTAGCAAACCATCAACCTGGGAAGGTGAGGCAAGTTAATATTAGACTGCAAACTACGGTCTAACTGTTAGACAATGGGTGGAGAGTCGTGATTTGATAGTGCTAATATTATCCCTATTGGAAATTTTGAATGGAAAGAAGCCATATCAAATCCATCATCCTCAATACCAATCACCTAGCACTAAACAGATTGCCCACATCAGATCAAATACAAAATATGCAGCTAAGCATCCCAATCTACAAGTCAACTATAATAATATTCTGCAGGATTCAATCATCACTAACAATAGCTGATGTGCTACTCCTAAAGACAGATGAAGGAAAAGTCCAAGGCAAAAATGCCTTCACATGCAGAGTAGCAACTGGAGGAGAAGGCGGGACTCTTGAGATGGCAGCAACAAAGAGTGAAGAGGACCTGCAACATAGAAGTGGAAGACAAAAAGCTCATGAAACAATTGGTGACTAACTGGAAGAATCCAGAAAAGCTCTTCAACAACTCAATCATTGATGAATCAGGCAAACTCTTATGCTATTTTTAGAATAGCATAAAGCCCATTTCTATTCTTTCCCTGCAACAACATTGCCCCGTGCATTTGTCCTTCGAATGTTACATTCTTGCAATGCAAATCATTGGATGGTCAAAACACTGATGGAAAATGGGCTTTACATATTTGAAGATGTCGGAGAAATAAATAACCAGATTCCACCAAAGTCTTTCCTTTCAAACACTTTACCAATTTGGCATCAACGTCTTGGCCATCCAATGATTCGTACTGCAAGAATGTAACATTTCAGAAGTGGTTTGAACCGCGTTTTCCATAGTAAGTAATTTGTTTCATTAAGTTTGATATTGACTAGGTGGTTGATATGTAATTGTTGAAGAGTTGTGGTATCATCTTCCCTTTGAGGTGGAAGAAGATTTACGTGGTTTGAAGATCGATGGCCTGATACCAACTCAAGAATAGTATTGCAGGAAATCTTCCACTCTTTTTGTGGAGACTGATTCAGCTTTTATATATATTTAAGTTTACATAGATACAGAAATTACAAGTTCAATATTGGTATAACCACCATAACATTAGTGTGATTACCAAAAATTTATCTTGGCAACACAACCACATGAATCATATGATAAACCAATAAACCAAAAGCAATGAAAAGATATAGATTAAACATAAAAAATTAATACAAGCAAATTTTAACGTGGTTCGACAACGGAGTGTCTACATCCACGGGTAATAAAAGATTTCGATGTTTTTATTGATGATTGTATGTTACAAAAGGATAAAATGCTATATGCACCAAGTAAAATTCATCAAAGAATGATTAAACTACGAATATATTTAATTGACACAACTCTCATACCTTAACTTTTTCCTCTGATCCTTTTCCTTCTCCAAAAAAAATTTCCTCCTCTTCCTGTCTTGGAGTTTGATATTTATAGTAAATATCATGGGTCCCCCTTTTCTTTCTTTCCACCTATTAGTTCTTATCCAGACTTTGAAACGAAACTTATCCCGCATTCTTATTTGTATTTCCCTCAAGACTTGACATGCGTACTTCTTATTTCCCTTAGTTTCCCGCTTGGTGACTCGCACCTCTTCTGCGGATTTGTATTCAAGTTATTGCTTTTGGATTTCGATGAATGTTGCAGTCTTATTATTATTATTAGAATTATGGCATGTCCGATATGTGGCATTTAAAGTGACATTATTATCTTCAGAATTTGGCATGTCCGACACGTGGCCATTGAAAGTGACTTGTCATGTCTTAGCTTCTTCTGTTCCGCAACCTGCACAACTGAGAAGTGTTTATCATGCATCGATGTTTGTCAGTTCTATACATTGAGGGCGACCAAAAACTAATTTGGGGCGACTTTTTTAACCGAATCCCATGGATGTGGCTAAGGGATAACCTAGGGGTATGTAAAAATATTAAAATACACTTTCACTAATCAAACAATTACCATAAAACCTTTCACTAATAAAACCTAAACCTTAACCTATTTCACACTACTTCTTCTCCACCTACCGATTTTCATTTTTTGTTTTCTCTTATTTTTTTAAACTACCGATTGTGGCACAATCGAATTTATCTTCAACCGATTAATCGTAAACCAAATCATCGTATAATCGTAAACCAATTCATCGTCGTTATTATAATCTAAAAATGGCAAGAAAGAAGCAAACAACTCGTCAACCTCCTAATACAGAGTGGCCGGATTTTTCCACAAGAATAAGAGATCGAGAGATTGTTGAAGAACAAAACAAATAACACGAAGAACGCGAAGAGGATGACCTAGAAACGGAGACCGATTCCGACAATCAGACTCTCTAGAACTTTGTAATGGCTCCAATAAGGTAAGGGTTTACCATTATTTGTTTTTATATTGATTCAATCGAATGAATTAGTCACTAGAATATCAAGGGTTTTAGGTTATATTTCACAATCGGTAGTTTCGTGGTTGTATTAAACTACTGATTATGTTAGTGTTCTTCATTGCTCATGAACATCATGCACAATCGGTAATTATGTTTATTCATAGACTACCGATTGTATTCCTGTACCAAAATTTAGTGATAATCGGTAGTTTCGTATAGGGTTAAACTTCCGATTATGCAAGTTAGTGATCCTCAAAAACATTGATCACAATCGGTAGTTATTTTTACACCTAAACTACCGATTATATTCCTGTCTCCAAATTTACACGTAATCGGTAGTTTAAAACAGGGTTAAACTTCCGATTGTGGAATTTAGTGGTTCCTCAAACATCGACCATAATCGGTAGTTATAATTTGGTCATAAACTACAGATTATATTCCTGTACCCAAATTTAGTCATAATCGGTAGTTAATTTTTTTATATAACTACCGATTGTACGTGTGTCCATAGACTTTTCTGTTCCACTTTTATACACAATCGGTAGATTATGTAGAGCCCAAGCTACCGATTACACAATCGGTAGTTAAGTTGATTTTTATACTACCGATTATGCACAATCGGTAGTTACGTTGTTTTTTTAACTACCGATTATGAACAATTGGGTGAGTAATATACTTTGTATACCGATTATGTACTGATTAAACGGTGTCTTGTTGGAAATAATTTTTCTTTATTTATCTTGTCAATCATAGAAGGGAAAGGAGAGCTAAGCATTCCAACGATACAATTCTTATGGGGCCTCGTCGTGAAGGGGGTAAGAAGGTTACTGCTAGTGCAAGACGAAAAAAGAGCGCTAGCGGAATTGTTATAACCGAAGGAACTCAACCAAGTGTTCCAAGAAGTAGAAACGAAGAAGAAGGAGAACCAAGTGCTCCACAAGATAGATACTTTGATGAAGGAAGACCAAGTGGTAGACAAGAAGAAGGAAGTGGTACAAAGAAGCAAGCTAAGAAGAAAGGAGGACACAAGGTCCCCGACTATTTAAAGATGAAGGGTCTTCAAGAAGGCCAAATCCCTGGCCTCCCAAAAGATGGAGGAGATCTATTGTTTGGGTACAAAGACTCTTGGGCGAAAGAGATTTACTCAATAGAGGTAATAATTATAAAACACCATTCTTAACATATTATCTTTTTATTTGTAGAAGTGTTAACTGTTATTCTAATTATTTTTTAATTCGTCGTGTATATTAGGACCATTCTAATGCGGTCCTTCTACTCAAACCTACGGCTGCACCAACAAAGATGAACGATTGGCCGTTGGAAGGTGAGTGTGAACGGTTCCAGCAAATTATACGGCACTCAGGGCTATCTACGGCTGCCGAGAATTCAATGTTACATCACGACCGGGTGTCGATATCGGCCTTCACGGAGAGGATGTATCCTGAGACCGATACCTTCCACATGTCGTGAGGAGAGATGACGATCACCCCCGATGATAAGGTGCAGATTCTAGATCTCACTGACCATGGTACGACGGTGAAGTTTGATTATGTGAAGCAGTTAAGCTGGGACCATCTTTATGTTTACGCTGAGAGGTGCTTTGGTTGGGATCGAGCGACATCCGATGAAGAGTTCAAACGGTGCGCTCCTTACAAAACCAGACAATTCAGCATGGTGCAAGTGATGAAAATGTTCAGAGGCACCTTGGATAAAGAAAAGATGAACCCATAGTTTAGCGATAACCAGGTCAAATTTGCAGCCACTGCATATCTTCTCTGCATGTTGGGATGTGTAATTTTCCCCAATGCTAGTGGCAACCGGGTCGATGCAAACCTTCTATAACTTTTGCATCCCCTCAACAAAGTTCGCGACTATTCGTAGGGCACGTCATGTCATGCGTTCTTGATGGAAGAGATGAGAAAGGCATCCAGGGAACATACTAGCCAAATTGCCGGGAACGTGAGCTTACTACATGTATTTTGGTAACTCCATTGATGGTTTGATTGTTATTTATTTTTTCCCCTTTTAAGAATCAATTTTCTCATACTTGGTTTGATATGTACACTATACATGGATCTATGATCGCTTCCCGTCCCTCGAGCTGGCCAGAGAGAATCCGACATGGGAGAAAGGCACACCCCGAGGCGCAAATACATCTTTGAGGGCAACCATTCAAGGACCAAGGAGCAGGAGTTGATTTCTTTAAGGAGGAAATTAGACTCGATGGCGTCCACAGATGTTTGTTTTGATCCATACAGGGAAGATCGAGCTAGTGGTCATATAGCGCGAAGGTCTGAGTTGTCGTTCTACTATGGACCCTTGTGGCATCCAACTGGATATGTCATGTACAATGCCACAAGGGTGATGTGTCAACTAGGTATTGTCCAAGAAGAACCTTGGAGTCGTTTCAGGGGCAGGTTCGAGTTGGACGTGGAGAATTGTGTTTGTGGTAAGGACTCGATCACAATTGTTTACTCTGGTGACCCATCGGTTGAACACTGGGACAACATGATGCAATCTATGATCAACGAGGGGAGACCTTTCACCCGAGTTGATGAAGCAGATCCTGGCTATATGGTATGGTACCGACATCATTCTCATTTTCACGTGATCCGTGAAGATAAATAAAAGAGCACCAGGGTGCCCGAATATAGTTGCATCATCAAAGACAAACCCTCGGGCTATGAAAGTCTGGTACTTAATGTTATTTCCTTTTGATTTTAGTATTACGGCTCAATATTTTAGATAATAATCGTTTGACTGTTATTGCCTAAAAACAGGAAAAAAAAGGTTTGTATTTTTCTCAAAGAAGATAGTTGGGTGCATAAATGTGGGAGTGCCTCCAACAGTTGAGACGATGAGAGAGCATAAAGACCTCATTGACAACATCGATAATGAAGCCTATGCTAGCAAGTTTGGAGAGAAATCTGTGAATAAGCCGAAGAGGGTAACATCAAAGCACAGTAAAAGATCTCGCGGTTCAACGAATGCTGCTGCTGAAGAAAATGTCCCTGAGTGTGAAGCCAATGCCGCTGATGCTGAAAGATTGTTATCCCCTGGTCCTCGTGCTCCTCTTACCAAAACCAAAAGAGTTAGAAATTAGATTGTGGTTGTTAACTTAATGGATATGTCTCTAGTGTTTAACATTACTGGTTTTAAATGTCTAACAATTGAAAAGATTTTATGTTCTTTTTTTGAGTTATCAATTGATTTGCAATCGATTTATTTTTAACAAGTTATTTTCTTCAAATTTTATATTATAATCGGTAGTTAAGTGGTTTGAAAAAACTACCGATTGCATTTACCCCAGGAACTGCTTGTTCCTGGACACTTTTTGTATGATAATCGGTAGTTTAAGAATTTCTTAAACTACCGATTGTGCTTGTACAAAATGATGAAATTTTTTTTAAAAAATCGATTTCCAATTTGGGGCTACTTATTATAATCGGTAGTTTAAGAATTTCTTAAACTACCGATTATGCTTCTACAAAATGTTGAAATTTAAAAAAAAAAAATCGATTTCCAATTGGGGCTACTCATTATAATCGGTTGTTTAAGAATTTCTTAAACTACCGATTGTGCTTGTACAAAATGTTGAATTTTTTTTAAAAAAATCGATTTCCAATTTGGGGCTACTTATTAGAATCGGTAGTTTCAGAATTTCTTAAACTACCGATTATGCTTCTACAAAATGTTGAAATTTTGAAGAAAAAAAATCGATTTCCAATTTGGGGCTACTCATTATGATTTTAGTTTAAGAATTTCTTAAACTACCGATTGTGCTTGTACAAAATGATGGATTTTTTTTTAAAAAAATCGATTTTCAATTTGGGGCTACTTATTAGAATCGGTAGTTTAAGAATTTCTTAAACTACCGATTATGCTTCTACAAAATGTTGAAATTTTGAAAAAAAAAATCGATTTCCAATTCGGGGCTACTCATTATAATCGGTAGTTTAATAATTTCTTAAACTACCGATTGTGCTTGTACAAAATGTTGATTTTTTTTTTAAAAAAAAGATTTCCAATTTGGGGCTACTTATTAGAATCGGTAGTTTAAGAATTTCTTAAACTACCGACAATCGGTAGATAATGGTGATCCCAAAACTTCCGATTGTTAATATTAGTTCGAACCTGGTGTACATATTTTTTGTACACTCTTGTTACACCAGGCCTCAACAACTTTTTTTTTTTCAAACTTAGTGAACATATTTTCTTAAATGTTCCTTCTCTACCTCTACCTCTACCTATTCTCAACTAAAACAGCCTCATTTTCCATTTCTTTTCCTCTACCTATTCTTCTACTCCCTTTACTCTCATTCTCCATTGAAATTGGCTCCAAAATCTTTACCTAAACAATCAAAGAAGGGAAAGGAAAAGATGGTGATAGAGGAGTTCAAAACCATTGAAATCAATTCGTCAACCGATTCCGATGAACTTCCCCTCCGACCAAAAAATGTTCCTACCCAATCAAAGAACGGAAAGGAAAAGTAAGTTACATCAAACTTTTATGTTTTTAGTTATTACTTTGAAGAAATCATGATAATTCTTGTTTATAGACTTTTGTCTAACGCATAATCGGTAGAAATCTGACGAACTTTATCTACCGATTGTGCCTCTAGTTTATCATTTCTGAAGAACATCATGCACAATCGGTAGGTATTGCATAATTTTATCTACCGATTATACAATCGGATATTTACTGAAAACACTCCCAACCGATTGTGTGTAATCGGTTGATATTTCATATTTTTAACTACCGATTGTGTGCTTTTGTTTATTTTTATAATAACTATTGTGTAGTTAGTTAATAATCAATGTTTGGGTATGTTCATTAGGGTTATGGATGAAGATGATTCCGATAAAAGTCTTTTTCCTGCTCGAAAGGATGAATTGCTTTCTCGTCCTCTTAATTTGCCGAAAGGAGTTTTCGATGTAGAAATATATCAAATGATGTTGGACGATCCGGATTTCTCAAAAATGATGAAGGATCCTAATTGTTGGTGGAACGGTCCTGACAATCCCTTCAATTGGGTTGATATTTCATCTTCAGTTGAAGGATCTGAGGCAGAAATGAATCGAAAGATAGCGGCTGATCCGGATTTTGATCCTCGACTCTTTTTCAGGAAGAAAGACTTCTCAGGCATAAATCCATACTACAATGAAGCTGGGGAGTACATAAGTCCAGTTCAGGATGATGAAGTTGTTGTTGTTCCTAAGGGGAATGAGAAGAAGAAGAAGAAGCGGGTTGAAACCTGGACCAAGTCGAGAGTAACAAGGAGTGGAAGAATTTCTACGACGTGTTTTTCTTCCGGATGTTTTTAGTTTTTTTGAACAAGTTTAATGAACAATATGTAATAAGTTTATTTGAACAAGTTTTTTTTCGGATGTTGAAATTGTTTTATGAAGTTAGATGTCAAGTAAAATCGGCATATTCGGTAGACAACTATGTTTCTAAACTACCTATTACGTACAATCAGTAGTTATTTATTTCCCATGCTACCGATTATCCACAATCGGTAGTTATTTATGTTCATTAACTACCTACTATGGCAAGAAAAGTCCTGGACAAGAAAACCATTATAATCGGTAGATAAAATTGATCTTTAAACTACCGATTACAAAGTTTAAAATTTTAAAGTTTAATTCAATTCAGGCTACAATCGGTAGATATAAATTTTCAATTCCTACCGATTGTGAAAGATGGAGAGTTAGAAATTTTGGAAGGTTTTGAGAAATTCAATTTGGGGCGACACCTATAATCGGTAGTTTAAGTACTCCATTAAACTACCGATTGTACAATCCGTAAGAATAAACATCACGAGTCTACCGATTGTACAAACTATAACTCAAAAAATCAATCTAAAACACTCTCGATTTCTATTCCAAAACTAACTCAAATAATTTTCAAACACTAACTATAACCAAATTAATAACTAATTAATTAAAATTAACACTAATTAAGCAAGGGTAGAGTAGCCATTATAGAAAATATATGGATAAGGGATGTATTGAGATTACTTTAAAATGACCTTATTTTGTTTTATTAGTCGCCCCAAAATGGTTTTGGTCGCCCTCAAAAACGCCAGGCTCTCTTAAACATTTGCAGAATGTTTAATAATCCAGACCCTCATTTGGCTTTCTGTTTAACGTTTACTCCTTTAACCTTTGCGGAGTGTGCAATTATCGAAAGCTTGTACGTGCCGTTTTTGCTGTAAAAGGATTTGGCATAGGTCTGGATTCAGTTCCCAAATGATATTTTAGCAAACCATCAACCTGGGAAGGTGAGGCAAGTTAATATTAGACTGCAAACTCCGGTCTAACTGTTAGACAATGGGTGGAGAGCGGTGATTTGATAGTGATAATATTATCCCTATTGGAAATGTTGAATGGAAAGAAGCCATATCAAATCCATCATCCTCAATACCAATCACCTAGCACTAAACAGACTATAATATATTCTGCAGGATTCAATCATCACTAACAATGGCTGATGTGCTACTCTTAAAGACGGATGAAGGAAAAGTCCAAGGCAAAAAGGCCTTCACATGCAGAGTAGCAACTGGAGGAGAAGGCAGGACTCTTGAGATGGCAGCAACAAAGAGTGAAGAGGACCTGCAACATAGAAGTGGAAGATAAAAAACTTATGAAAAAATTGGTGACTAACTGGAAGAATCCAGAAAATCTCTCCAACAACGCAATCATTGATGAATCATGCGAACTCTTATGCTATTTCAGAATAGCATAAAGCCCATTTCTATTCTTTCCCTACAACAACATTGTCCCCGTGCATTTGTCCTTCAAATGTTACATTCTTGCAATGCAAATCATTGGATGGTCAAGACACTGATGGCAAATGGGCTTTACATATTTGAAGATGTCGGAGAAATAAATAACCAGATTCCACCAAAGTCTTTCCTTTCAAACACTTTACCAATTTGGCATCAATGTCTTGGCCATCCAATGATTCTTACTGCAAGAATGTAACATTTCAGGAGTGGTTTGAACCGCTTCTTCCATAGTAATTAATTTGTTTCATTAAGTTTGATATTGACTAGGTGGTTGATATGTAATTGTTGAAGAGTTGTGGTATCGGCTGCCCTTTGAGGTGGAAGAAGATTTACGTGGTTTGAAGATCGATGGCCTGATACCGACTCAAGAATAGTATTGCAGGAAATATTCCACTCTTTTTCTGGAGACTGATTCAGCTTTTATATATATTTAAGTTTACATAGATACAGAAATTACAAGTTCAATATTGGTATAACCACCATAACATTAGTGTGATTACCAAAAATCTATCTTGGCAACACAACCACATGAATCATATGATAAACCAATAAACCAAAAGCAATGAGAAGATATAGATTAAACATAAGAAATTAATATAAGCAAATTTTAACGTGGTTCGACAGCGGAATTTCTACATCCACGGGTAATAAAAGATTTGGATGTTTTTATTGATGATTGTATGTTACAAAAGGATAAAATGCTATATGCACCAAGTAAAATTCATCAAAGAATGATTAAACTAAGAATATATTTAATTGACACAACTCCCATACCTTAACTTTTTCCTCTTATCCTTTTCCTTCTACAAAAAAAATTTCCTTCTCTTTCTGTCTTGGAGCTTGATATTTATAGTAAATATCATGGGTCCCCCTTTTCTTTCTTTCCACCTATTAGTTCTTATCCAGACTTTGAAACGAAACTTATCCCGCACTCTTATTTGTATTTCCCGCAAGAATTGACATGCTTACTTCTTATTTCCCTTAGTTTCCCGCTGGTGACCCGCACCTCTTCTGTGGATTTGTATTCAAGTTATTGCTTTTGGATTTCGATGAATGCTGCAGTCTTATTATTATTATTAGAATTATGGCATATCCGACATGTGGCCATTGAAAGTGACATTATTATCTTCAGAATTTGGCATGTCCGACACGTGGCCATTGAAAGTGACTTGTCATGTTTTAGCTTCTTCTGTTCCGCGACCTGCACAACTGAGACGTGTCTATCATGCATCGATGTTTGTCAGTTCTGATAAAGTTCCTCTCTCATACACTTTATTTTTTCGACGGTTTTGTCAGTTTCAATCCTTTCATATTTAATGCAAATCTTGTCACATCTCTCATGTTATTCTTCGTGTTCTTTGTTTTTTTCTTCTTAAAGTTTATGTTCTTTTTCATTCTTCTAAAACTAAACTTTTGAGTGATTGCTCGTAATTTGATTAATTCAATTTGTGTTGATTAAATCGTGATTAAGGATTTCTTTCATCGGGATCATGTCTTCTTTTCATCCATTTATCTGATCTGATTTCTGATTGTTTCATTGAATGCATAAATCTTTTTTCTTGATCAGAAAATTGTTTACTTGTTTATATTCATGTTCAATGAACATCTTGCTTTTCTTCTGTTTTGAAGGGTTTCTGTTTTTTTCTTGCTTTTCATCAGGGTGAATATATCTTTTCTTGTTCTCTCATATGTAGGTAAAATTCATCATGTCTGGAAAAGATGATAGTAATATTGCTGGAGGTGTCTCTCATCATGGTGATCAACCTGTAGAAAAGAAATCATTTCGCTACTTTTCGAGAAAAAATAAAGTGGAAGATCAATCTAGTACTTCAGAAGTTCAATCTTCTGATTTGGTAGGAACTGATGATATAGTTGTTGTGGCCAATAGACCAGCTTCTAAGAGTAAACGTTTGAACGAGAATTTGAGCTTTAGGTCAATGGATATTGAAGAATTTAAAGATAAACATCAACTCCAACAATTTAAAGTTTCCATTTACGATCCTGCTGAAGGAGATGAGATTACTCTTGATATGATGAAGAAATTTTAGTATAGCGCCAACAGACTATTAATAACTATGGGAGCGCTGCACGCTGGCTTGAAGCTTCCTTTGTACAAGAGTGGGAATTCTTTCCAGTATGAGGTTCTTGCGAGCCGAAATAAATCCAAGCATGGTATGGTCCGGTCTATTGCCCTTTACAACGGGAATTGGTGGCGTGTGCTGAATGAGTGTAGTAAACGTAGTAGGGGAGAAACAAATTTCACATGCTATGTTCCCAATCATGCGGAATGTAAGCATTATATTATGAATAATTTCCATGCTACATATGCTGACGCTATTATTGTAAATAATTACAAGAAGTGGAGCGTCGGAACGGGTCGTAAAGGTGGCAAAGGATTTCGTCTACTCTGGGAAATTGATAACTCTAAGCTGAATGTCATTCCTGGGACGTAGGCTCCTTTACAGGAGAAGATTTGTATTGATCATGACTTCAGGTGGTACTGCACTCCTCTGATAATTGAGGGACCATGAATTTATGGGTTTGTTCAAGACAGTGTGGTCCGCAACCTTACATCACGCCTTCATTCTTACTGCCCTTGGCAGTTAAACTTCAACGACTTTTCTTTCCCGTATGACGATGTGGTATGTAGGATTCTCTCTATTCTTCTACATCACGCTTTAAACATTATATAATTTTTTCCTTTTTTCATAGCCGCAAGCTGAAGGGAGTTCGAAAGGTGATTCGGGTAATAAGCGCAAATCCGCAGCTTCAATAGAAAAGGTATTGACTTATTCAAATGAATTTGCATGATTCATATGAATCTTATTTAATGAGTTCCTACGGTATAGGGTCGGAAAAAAGTTAAAGTTGCACCCCGCATTTCCACTGATAGGGAAAAAGGAGAAATCTGTGATCCACCATGTTGTCAAACAAAGTTGAGAACTAAGAATATTAGTTCTGTTGAACCTGGAAAAAGTGAGGAAGAGCAGAATGTCCCGCTTCAGCTGACAGATTCGACAAATGCTACGGTGGAAGATGCTTCTACCGAGGGTAATGAGAACACAACTGTCACTAATGCAGTTCATATGAATAAAGAAATCCCACCACAGTGATAAGTGTAAAGAAAGAGCGGAAGATGAGAATCTTATGGATAAGGAGGAGGAGGCTTTTTGATAGTTCATGTCTAAAGAGTTGCTATCTGTCCCATACGACTTTCAGCCAGTGGAGACAGATACCTCTGTGGTTGCTAATCTGTTGCGGTATGCTCCGTATGAAGTACTGAAAGAAGCTTGGTTAAAGGAACAAGGCCATCCCGTCTTCCCTTCTTTTTACATGAACTTTCCTTCCTCTCTTGCGGAGACGATTGGTCTAGCGGATGGTGGAGCATACTCTTTCCCGCAACAAGCTATCTTGCAGGTATTTTTATTATTTTAATGACCTAAAATTTTATTTTATTTTCATCTTTACTTATAGCTTTAATTTCAAAAATTGCAGCTTGCTCAGGGTCAGAACGCCGCATATGTGGCTTATAAATTTTTCAAATGACGGTCCATAAAGATGGAGACTGATTTTAGGAAAGTAGAGGAGAAATTAATCAGATCAGAAGAAGATGTTGCGTACTTGAAGCGGGAAAATGATACGCTTCGTCAGCAGTTATTAGATCTCTAGAATCAAGGTTTAACGCTTTTTCTCATGTCATTTTTGTTACTTTATTTGCATGTTTCTGAATTGCTTTTTGGGATCAGCGGGGGATTCAAACCTCGTGAATAGGCTGTAACGTAGAGATAAGCGTCTGATAGAATGTGTATTAAAAATCAATAAAGAAAATATGGAGATCAAGGAAAGATTCAATAACTTGGTTGATATGATGAGTCAAGCTAAATCAAAGTATGAAGATCTAGAATTGAAGCACCGGCTTTTACATGTAAATTATATCCGCAAGAAGGAAGAATATGATGCCACTTTCCTATGGACTAAAGGTTGTGTCCTTGAAGCGCGGGCACAATCAGAGAAATTGGAAGAAGAAAATCGCAAGCTCTATGTGGAACGCAAGAATATCCTTGCGGAATTTTCTCATTCCGGGTCACTTCACAATTCATAGCTTTCTTCTTATATGGCGCAACTTATTAAAGACAGAGATAATTCAGCTTCAGATGCTCATGCTAAAGGGAATGCACTTGCAGAAGCTCAGGCTAAAATCCGCAGCTTATCTGATATAATTCTTCTTCGTAAAAGCAATATTTTCTGTTTACAAAAAGAGATGGAAAAGTGTACAAACGAATCAAATCAGTTGTGGGACAATAATTCATTGAAACAAGCGGAGTTAGATCAATATCGTCAAGATCTTCAGCATCTTACCGACAATTATCATAAACTTTCAAGGGAGTATGACTTCTTCGATGATTCTAAAGATGCAATAGTTCACGAATTAGAAGATTTTGAATCCCTCGCAAGAGGTATCTTGTTTGATTGCATATTTAAAGTTAAATATCATTTCCGCATTGATTAATTTGTTATTTACGTTGCAGGTTTTGAGGAAAAATTCAAAGATGCGGCCTCAAAAGCTGATAGGGATGAAGGGGAGCTTGATACTGCCAATGCTAAGTTGGAGGAATTCAAAGGACAACTGAAGCTTGTTACTGTCAAAGCCAATGAGGCACAATGTCAACTTGAGCTTCTATCCTCTAAGACTAAAGAAGCGGAGGAAAAATGGAAGTTGGAAACCTTGAAAGTTGATAGCTTGACTCGTGACTTGGCTTCGGAGCAAGGGAGAAAATCTTATTGGGAGGAGCGTGTCCAAAAGTCTGTGGCCGAGGTGAATAGGTGTAAGCAGGAGCTTGAAACCGCAAAAGCCAAAATTTCTTGGTTAAAAATTGAAGCTCGTGTTGGAGTTGCAAAAGCGAACAACAACACTCTAGATAGGGTTAAAGCTGATGGATTCACCAAAGTTTATAGCCGCAAGGAAATCCCTAAACACCCTTCTCCTAGTGCAGATCCTCCCGTTCCTTAATATTTCCCTTCTTCTGAATTGTATTGGCAAGCTTCCTTTTTGTCTCATATTATTGTACCTGCAATAGAATTAACAAATATATATATATATATATATATATATATATATATAAATGTATATATACATAATAAGTTTGCGTTATGAGTGTGTGAATTGAGAAACCACAAGGCGTATATTGTACCTTGGGTTACCTTTGAGGGTACAGTCACATGACTAACTTCTCTCTGGCCAGGAGGAAATTAATGATGCGGTCCCTAATGAGTACCTCCTCGAGATGGATAGTACCTGATACAATAATTAATGTCATGTTAGGTATCTCTTGGTCACGAAAGATCCAATAGTCATACACTCATAGACATTTATATGGATTTTCTAGAGAGATTACATTTGTCATGCTTTACCCAGTTTGAAGCCAAATTATTGTATGATTGCTTTATTTTTTATGGATAATATGGTTTGAGATATTGTGCGTTCCAAGGATGCCATAAGACTTCTCCATTCATATTCCGCAGATGGTACGAGCCCTTTCCTGCAATATCTTGTATGACATATGGTCCTCCTCATATGGGTGCAATTTTTTTTGCTATTTTATCTCTTTGGTATTCTGGGATTTGTCGCATAACATACTGCCCTTCAACAAAGTTCCGCAACTTTAATTTCTTATTATATTCTCTTGTCATCCTTCTCTGATAATTCTCCATTTTTTTGAGCGTAACATCCCTTCTTTCTTCTAAGTCATCCAACTTCTCAAGCATTAGATCTGTGTTTAAATTCTTTTCCCACGCTTCTGTCCTTGTTGTGGATGAAATAATTTATGTTGGAATAACTGCTTCCGCTCCATAAGTGAGAAGAAATGGTGATTCTCCAGCGGTTTCTCTTCTCGTCGTGCGATATGCCCATAAAGTGTTATGAAGCTGTTCGCACCATCATTTATAATGTCCATCTAGAGTATTTTTTAGATTCATGGCAATAGTTTTATTTGTAGCTTCAGCTTGTCCGTTACTTTGGGGATAAAGTGGAGTGGACTTGTTCTTTTGGATATTAAATGCTTCGAAAAGCATATAAATGTTTTTTCCTTGTAGTTGTTGTCCATTGTCCGAGACTATAGCTACCGGGATTCCGAATTTGCAAATTATATCTTCGAATAAAAACTTAAAAACATCTGTATCTCTAATGCGAGAAAGAGCTTTGGCTTCAACCCATTTAGTAAAATAATCAGTTGCTACGATCAAGTATTTTCTTTTTTGTGTGCTTCCACTAAGGGCCCAACAATATCTACTCCCCATTATGCAAACGACCATGGGTTGAGTACAGAATTGAGTTTCGTTGCGGGAGCTTTAATTTTTTTGCAAAGCGTTGACATTCTTCGCACCTTCTTACCAGATTGTCCGTATTTTTATGCATAAATGTCCAGTAATACCCTTGCGTCTTTGCTTTCAGTGCGAGTGATCGTCTTCCGCTATGATTTCCCGTATCTCCATAATGAATATCTGTGAGAACACGTTGTCCTTCTTTTTGTGACAAATACCGAAGTAACGGCCCCAAAAAAGACTTGCGATACAAAATTTTATCCTGCGATTGATAATTTTAAGATTTTGATTGCACTTTTCTCGCATCCTTAGTGTCTGCGGAAAATATCTTACTTTGTAAGTACTGATGTATCGGGAGCCTCCAATCTTCTTCAGATGATTCATTTTCTGGTTTCTGTAAAAAGTTTGCATCATCTTTAATGGCTGCATCTTCAATATCTTCATCTACTTCCTCTTCTATGTTTTCGAATGCACATATCTTAATTGATGGCTCATAGATGCGCCCAATTTTGACTACCGATGTATTTTGATCTTTTATCATTGAAGAAATGAATGCTAATGCATCAGCATGGAAATTTTTCTCTCTGGATAAATGTCGAAAAATTATATTTGGAATTTGATATGCCAATTTTTGAACAAGATTCTTGTATTCTATCAAGTCTTCATCAAGCGCTTGATATTTCAACTCAACCTGCCGAATTATTAATTGTGAATCACTTGTAAGCCGTACATCACTTATTCCCAACTCGATGATGAGCTGAAGGGCATGAATCACAACCTCATATTCTACTATATTATTTGTGTGTTCACCGAATTCAAGACGAAATGCATGCACCATCCATTCTCCTGTAGGGGTTGTAATCACAATTCTGATTCCCGCTCCTTCTTTATTTCGTACCCCATCAACAAATACTTCCCATCTGCGGGAGTTAACAGAACTCAGAATATCTTGGGAATCATTGTTTTCTATCCCCGTCAAACCTTGGATTTCAAAGTCGTCATCTAGTGGTAAATCCGTAAGAAAATATGCCAAGACTTGTGATTTTTGTGCAGTTTGTATTTCAAATATGATATGGAATTGCTCCAATTGTGCATTCCATTTCGCTATTCTGCCTACCTTTCCTGTATTCTTTAGTTTAGATTCTAACGGAGCTTTAATTGGTACCCGCACATAATGTGTTAGAAAATATGTGCGTAATTTTTGTGTGGCAAAAACCAGTGCTAATATCAATTGTTCAATTTTGGTGTAATTTCTTTATGCAAGATTAAGAGTTTTACTAATATAATACACTGGTTTCTCTACTTTCTCATTTTTTCGTACCAATACCGCACTTACAGCATCTTCTGTTGCAGCTATGTACAAGGCCAGTACCTCTTCAGGTTCCGGTTTTTGTAATGCAGGTAGTGTGGCGAGATAAGCTTTGATATTTTGAAAGGCTTGCTCACAATTTTCATTCCATACAAATTTGCTTTTCTTTTTCAGTGTGTCAAAAAATGGTTTACATTTGTCTGATGATCTTGCAATGAATCTGTTAAGTGCAGCTAAACATCCATTTAATTTTTGTACTTCTTTTACATTCTTTGGAGATGGCATATTAACAATTGCTTGTATTTTTGTTGGATCAACTTCAATCCCCTTTTTTGTGACCAAGTAACACAAGAACTTTCCAGATGTAACTCCAAAAATGCATTTATCCGGATTAACTTTTATTTTATATTTGCGTAGAGCTTCAAATATTTCTCTTAAATCTTGTAAATGATCCTTTGAAAGTTTACTTTTTATTAGCTTATCATCTACATAGACTTCCAAGGTGCGGCCTATCCATGGTTTAAAGATTGCAGCTACCAGTCACTGATAGGTTGCTCCCAAATTCCTTAGTCCAAATGGCATTCTAGTATAGCAGTACAAACCATGCGGAGTAAAAAATGCAGTATGTTCTTGATCTTCTTCAGCTAAAGCAATTTGATTATACCCTGAATGTCCATCCATGAAAGATAAAGCCTCATGTCCTTCAACTGCATCTACTAATTGATCAATGCTAGGAAGCGGATAACTATCTTTTGGGGCATGCCTTGTTCAGATTGGTGAAGTTTATACAAATACTTACTCCTCCATTCTTCTTTGGTACAATTACAATGTTGGATATCCAGGTTGGGTATCGCACCTCTCGAATAAATCCCGCATCCATGATTTTCTTTAGTTTCTTTTCAACTGATAAATGATACTTGGATGCCACTTTGCGTATACGCTGCCGAAATAGTATAGTGCTGGATGTATATGTAATTCGTGACGAACGATACTTGGATCAATGCCTGGCATATCCTCCATTTTCCATGCAAAAGTATCTACATAATCTCTAAGTAAAATAACCCAATCATGTTCCCTTTCTGATTCCATTAGTGTTCCAATCTTGATTATTCTCGGGTATTCTTTTGTTCCTATATTGATATTCTTGGTTTCTTCAACTGCTGAAAAAGTGGATTTGGGAACTCCTAAAAATGTGGGAGCTCCCTTTGACTGCTATTCTGGAATACTGCCCCCTTTTCTTAGTTTTTGGTATGATCCCTTCCGATAGAGTGTTTTTATTTGTTTCATTCACTGATCCTCTACCCGCAATCTCAATCAGATATTGATTTATTGCCTTTTCTTTTGCTTTGATTTTTCGTTCTTTCTTTCTCTCTTGTTGTTGTTGAATTCGTTCTCCATTCATGTGTGTCTCTGTGAGGATGCAAGATCTTGCAACATTTTGATCCCCCTTTATTTCCATTTCTCCTTGCGGTGTTGGGAATCGCAAATATTGATGATAAGTTGCGGTTACTCCTTTCAATTGGTGAACCCAATGTCTTCCAATGATTGCATTATATGGGAACGGTGCCTCTACTACACTGAATTTGGTTAAAACGCTTACTGGTCCCGCCATGACTTCAAGTAAAACTTCTCCTTTTGGCTTTGATGATATCTCATTAAATCCATAAATAGTGTAACAAGAGGGTGTGAGTTGATCGTCCTTAAGTCCCATTTTTTGAAATGTGTCATAAAATAACACATTAAGTGAACTTCCCCCATCCATGAGGATCTTCTTCACATTCCATCCAGACATTGGTAAAGTGAGAACCAGCGGATCATTGTGTGTCTCAATTTCTTGATCAAATTCACCCGCTGAAAAAGTTAATGGGGAAGCCATCCATTCCTCTCACATTTCTGTCATTTTTCCTACAACTTTAAGAACTTCATGACTGTCAGTTCTTTTATGTAACTTCTTATCAATTGTTGCGTTAATAGATAATTGATTTGACTCTGTGTAGGAAATCGTGTTGATGGTTCGGTTATTTTCCGGGATATTAACAGTCTTCCCTGTGTTCAGCCTTGGTGGAGGATCAGGTAAATAAAGGAATTCCTTCAGTTCTCCCGCATCAATTAACTTCTGGACTTTACAATTTTAAGTTTCTGCATCTATTTGTGGGATGACCATAAAAACAATGATATCCACAATAATATTTAGAACTTTCTATGTGTGGTGGTTTCCTTCCCTTCGACCATGGCCATTCAAAATCTTGCATGTTTCTAATTGTATTTAAAATTTGTGAATACGGGGTGTTGAGCTTAGTAAAAATCCGATCCTCAAATTGCTGGTTGATCTTTCTTTCTTTATTTGCTCCACCTCGCTTAGATTCATTGTAAGGATTTTCACCCGCAACTCGCTTTCCAGAACTTGTTGCCGGTTCCACAAAATTTGTTATGTTTGCAACTCTCTGATGTTGAGAAAATGCTCTTGGATTGTGTTTTTGTATATCTTGTAACCTTGCATATTTCTCGATAATTACCCTTAGATCCCCTTCAGTTTTTGGATCCTCTCCATGAATATCTACGAAAAACGGGCTCATGCGGTTTGATATTCCCCATTTGTAACAATTAATAGAGATTTGTGGACTAACATTACCTATTGCTTAACAAATTGCCTGCCATCGATCTGTGTAATCTCGGATAGTTTCATCTGTCCAAGACGCAAGGGCAAATAATTTATCCATTCCAGCATTTGCGGGTTTGTTGGACATGTACGTCTCCAAGAATTTTCGGGTCAATTGTGTATATGAGTGTATTGTTCCTTCTGGTAGATTGTCGTACCATGTTAATGCAGATCCTTTCAAACTAGAGGGAAAATATCGGCACATGATAACATCATTTTGCTCCCAGCGGGTCATATTGTGGTTATAATATTTTAAATGAATTGTGGGATCCTTTGTTCCATCGTAACATTCAAAGGTGGGGAGAGTGCATTTGTGCGGGATGGATGCAAGCGCAAGGTGCGGTGCCAATGGTGTTCTACTGGCCTCTTTTAATACTTCCTGAAGACGTCCTCCCTCTTGTTTGTTTTTCAAGGTCTATATTTCCTCTCTCATTTCTTCCAAATCCTCGAAATATTTGTTCGAATGTTGTTATGCGGTTCTGAGTCATCAAAATCTGGTTTATCGGGCTGATACAGTTGATTAAACCTGTTTTATTTTGGATGAACATATGTATCATCTGCCGGTTCAACTATCATCACCCTTTGATCTCTATTTATCCTCGTTTTTCTTTATGCAGATCTTTTTGAACTTATTTCATGCCCCTGTAACCTTGTAACAGATGCTTCCGCATCCTGTCGGGCTTTATGCCTGAGCATCTGATTTTCTTGCGTTAGAAGAGCAATTGTTTCTGCATAAGTCTTTTGAGCCTTACGCATTTCATTCAATTCTTCGAATAATTGATTGATGGGATCAATCTTGTTTTGTGGTGCTTCTACATGTGGTTGCTGCATTGTTCTGTTGCTATCAATTGATTGGTTAATTGGGATGTTTGGTTCTATCATTTTATCTTGCAGTCTCTGTAATTGCTTTACTATGTTTGCCTCTTGTAATTGATTCCTTGTTTCGTTTATTTGTAACGGAATAGTATTCGCAACTTCAGTATCTTTGTTTCTATTTTGTATTGTCCGATCCAACGGTTGCATTCCTTGGGACTCTTCTATAATTTCTCTTTCTGGTTGATGAAGAGTTTTTCTTCCAGTCCCCATTGTTTGATTACCCAAATTTCTTACATCGACTTCTTGTTCTTGTAAGGTTTTGTTTTCGGATGTCTCCATTTATTTAACTTCTCTTGGGATATTATAATGACTTCTTTGCTCAATCTGGTGTTGTTGTAGAAATTACTTTATTGATGTTCTTATAAAAGTTCAGATAATGAGATAAGTGCTTCATAAAATTTTAACATCCGCAATATATATATATGAAATAATTTGATTGATATAAAAAATCTAACTTTAATTAAAATTTGATATATCACATACAAGTTAGACAAATTTTCAATTTAAATCAGGTTTAAAAGGTTCATCAAATCATTTTTTGCAAACAAGTTGAAAGCAAGTTTAAAAGTTCGATTCAAAACTTACTTTTCTTGTTTTGACGAGAATCATACCTAGGCAGCTGCAAAACATTCTTAACTTGTACGATCAATTGACATAATATCATATGCAACTAAATATGGTTGAATTACAAACACATTAATTCCCCGATTTCAATCCTAATTTCTTTTGTAAAATTGTTAAAAACATAGTACTTTAAAGGAAGTTTATGAACAAAGTATCTCAAATTTTTGATTAAGATCACCTCCGAGATAATCAGAGTATTGATTTAAAAGAGAAGTGACAGTTAAATCATAGTCTGAGATAATCCGAGATGTGTATGAAGTTAACAATTAAATCATAATAGTCAACGATTAAAAAGTTCAAAGAGATACTATATGCTGAATTTTGAAATATCAATTGAAGAGAAAAAAAACCCTAATTAAAGATGTAGAAAAATGAGGTTTTATAAGATAACAAAATTCAAGATTTCCAAGATAAAGATTTGAACAGGTAGAATAAATTCTTTTACCTCTCCCTGTTTCTAGCGCCAAATTGCGATTACCAAAAATCTATCTTGGCAACACAACCACATGAATCATATGATAAACCAATAAACCAAAAGCAATGAAAAGATATAGATTAAACATAAGAAATTAATACAAGCAAATTTTAACGTGTTCGACAACGGAGTGTCTACATCCACGAGTAATAAAAGATTTGAATGTTTTTATAGATGATTGTATGTTACAAAAGGATAAAATACTATATGTACTAAGTAAAATTCATCAAAGAATGATTAAACTACGAATATATTTAATTGACACAACTCCCATACCTTAACTTTTTCCTCTGATCATTTTCCTTCTCCAAAAAATTTCTCCTCCTCTTTCTATCTTGGAGCTTGATATTTATAGTAAATATCATGGGTCCCCCTCTTATTTCTTTCCACCTATTAGTTCTTATCCAGACTTTGAAGCGAAACTTATCCCGCATTCTTATTTGTATTTCCCGCAAGACTTGACATGCGTACTTCTTATTTCCCTTAGTTTCCCGCTTGGTGGCCCGCACCTCTTCTGCGGATTTGTATTCAAGTTATTGCTTTTGGATTTCGATGAATGCTGCAATCTTATTATTATTATTAGAATTATGGCATGTCCGACATGTTGCCAGTGAAAGTGACATTATTATCTTAAGAATTTGGCATGTCCGACACGTGGCCATTGAAAGTGACTTGTCATGTTTTAGTTTCTTCTGTTCCGCAACCTGCACAACTAAGACGTGTCTATCATGCATCGATGTTTGTCAATTCTATACATTATGCCATGCTTTCTCGCAACTTGCGTGTCTGTCATGCAACGGAGGTATCTATTTCATACAGTGTGTCATGCTTTCCCGTAACTTGCGTGTCTGTCATGCAATGAAGGTGTCTATTTCAGTACTTATCTAATGAGTTTTGTTTCAGTGTTTCTCGTTCCATCATAATCTGATATTTTTTTCATAGTATTTGAACACGTGGTGTCAGGGATATAATACCCTCACAATTAGATGGAGAAGGAATAGGAATAATAGAGAAATACTAGGACTCTTCCTTCAAATCTGTTAATAGAGAAATACTTGTCTTTTGGTACACGTATCATTCACAGTCATAACTAAATACTCTAGCCGATCTTTGTCTTGCAACCTTGAGTGGTGGCAACACAAAGATACCACCCGCTGAATGCTGTACTTGTGCAAAATACTCAGCCATGCAGGTTTCTAACATGAATGGCTAACTGCTAAGTTCAATCTAAAAAATATAAAAATCATCTTGTAACATGACTTATTTATCAGTTAATGATAATTAAGAGGAACTGATCTTGATTAGTAAGATGAATAGCTACTAGTTGTGTAGACGCAGCATAAAACACAAGTATAATTCATATGCTCATGTTAAATGTTAGTTGGTTCCGTGCTACCTTGGCCATTGAAGTTTTGCAGCTTAAATACATTTGAGTTATGCTATGCAGAACAGTAAAGACGTCTGTCCAGTTTGAAGCTTGCAAACTTCAAAGAAAATCACAGACTTCCTAAGTTTCCATATTTGGTTCGAGGGGTGTGGTTCATTAGATTCATCAGTCTTCTTTCAACTAACAGTGTTTCTCAGTAAATCAACATATTACTTTCAGCATCCATCTGAACTGCTGATCGCAATCATTCTTACTTACATAATACTCTCTACTCAATTAATCTATAGTTTGTTTGTTTTTTGCTAGTATTTCTAGAAAAGCTTGCGGACATCATATAGGAAGACTAGATTCACGAGTTAGCTAAACAGGATGAAGAGATATTAGTTAGTGACATTCTTCTTGTTTTCATGTCTAAAATCAAAGAAATCAATCACTGCATTTACGGGTCAAATAAATGAATGAGGAACACGATAATGGCATTCTGAAACAAATAGAACTGAGATGTGGCGGTGAAAATTTAGCATCACGATATTCATTAATGAGAGTGGAGATGAAAAATGCATAATAATACAACTTTATAATAACTTGGTGAGTTAAAAAGGTATATCATAATTTACATAAGCTTAAGAGGGGGTAAAGGAATTACAATGTACCTGGCTGGATCAACTTCAAGGGCACGATCCCAGCTTTACAGAAATGAAGACGAGCTCCTCTTTCACATAGTACGAAGTACTTAAAGTTCACAGTTTACGGAATACCAAACCTCAATAACTTACAGCAGCTTAGATTCCGAAACCACCTGCTCGAAAGCAATCAGAAACTCATGCATCCTCAGTCTTCACTGGTGCCCAGCTTGTTCCAGATGTAGGTACTCTTGTGGCATGTGTTATGAAACCAATCAGATATCCCATCAAAGCTCCAGTCGCCAAAAGACCCATTCCTTTCATGAACCATGAAAAACAACTTTCTCCCATTTCTAACTTATTTGAAGCATCCTCAGCTCTCTTCATAGTTCTGCCTGATGCCAGAATTTCCACCACGTCATGTGGCTCTCCGTCATGATTTCCAACAAAGGTAAGGGTTAATTTTTCCTTCGTGGCAAAAAGTCGTGTATACCCGAATTCGCCTGTACGGTACAAAGACCTTTCAGGTTGAGGGAAGATTGGGTCCGTCGGGTGGTTAGGCCTTGGTGTCCATATAGGTTGCCAATCTTGTCCCCCCATACCAATCACAACGTGTACCGGTAAAGCTTCTTCTTCCTCCCCACAGGTGAAATTCTTCAGCGGACAGAACCTCTCATACCTATGAACATGACCCCACATTGCTAGAGTTACCTTGTTCTTCAAAAACAGAGGCTCGTAGTGTTCTAGCATTCTGCTTCTCAAGGGGGCATCCCTACCCTCATTACTAGTTGTATACATTGGTCTGTGGCCTTGGACAACAATGAAAGGAGTCTTCTTTCGATTGACTGTCTCGAGATCGTGCTTAATGAAGTTATATTGATCACCGCCTGGAAGAAAATTAGTCTCAGTTGACAAATACACGAAAT
>JAJJMC010020101.1:1026538-1075074 GCA_023531435.1 Papaver californicum
TGCTCCATGCTTTTGTTATACAGTTGTTGTTTTGAAAATCTATTTTTGCAATGATTTAGAATCAAATAAAAATGTTTTAATTGCATGATTAAAATTATCATCACTTTGAAATTGGAAAATAGTGGAATCCTAGCCTCAGTTTTCTCTCAACCTTATAAAAAATATTTGAGTTTTCATACTTTTAGTTTTAGAAATTAAATTTAAAATCAATCTTCACAAGTCTGAGTAACGAATCTTTATTTACCACTTTAAAATTTACATCAGTAACGTTATTCCGTCTGTGATATATACGTTCTGGCAAAAATATGATGTATTATTTACTTCTGAATAAAACTTCAAACAGAATTTTAGTTTTTTATTTTCTGAAATGCATGTTAGAAGTCATGAGACGCTAAACAAATAAAAGAATGAATGTGAACTTACTTTCTGTCCTGGAAGATTTTATCCATGGTCAAGAGATGGATATCACTCATCCTCACACAAACAATCAACTTGCTAGTTTTTCGATCGATGGATGGAATCATATCTTCTTTATTTCCCATAAATTATGAAATGTATCTGCAATGCTCTCGTCTCCATATACACAAACAAGACTTCCATAATTTTCAAACCTGAAAAGAAGTTGATAAACATAATCATGTTCCCTGGAAGATTTGATGTAACATGACCAGAGTCATTATCGAGGTAATTGCATGCTCCATTACAAGTTATGTGTATGTACAAATGTAGTCAATATCGGATTTCGGTTTGTACCGATCGAGAGCGGTACACTGATACACCTTTATATCGGGGATATTTCGGTTCTAAATATCGGTAAATATCGGTCCACATATTTTATACCTATAATTATTATATCAAATGTTTTTTTTCCATATTAGACCTATTAAGATATAAAATTAATACTCATTTTTTTTAAATACCATAAAAAACATGAGTAACAATTGAAAACCCTAAAACAATAATAAGGAAATTCTTCTTTTTTTTGGATTTTTTTTAATTAAAAACCCTAATTTCGGCCGTACAGGTCCATTTCGGTCATTTCGGTTAAACCGTATCGGTCAATATCGGCCGATATTTTCGGGCAAAAACCGTTCCACCGGTATAGGCTATTTTGTATCGGGTGAAGCCCGATACCGGTAAAACCGGCGATATTTTGGTCGTACCGGCCGAAATTAACTACATTGGCATGTACCGAAATTCAGAAAGAGATTTATCTGCAATTCGATCAAACCATTCTAATCCACTAAATTGAAAAAGTACTTGAACAGCTACAGTCTAAAATCACAATTTCAGTTCAAATTTCTCCAACAAATATGGGAAATAAACAATATACCTCCAAAGTAAAACCAAAATTACCTGAGTAATAAAGCCAGTCACTTGAGAGTTTGATTGCTCCATGACAGGTACCACATGCAATGGTGTTCGGAGAACAAGAAGAGGACATAAAAGAGTGTGTCTTCCAAATATACAGGAAAGAAAGGAATCCACATGAAATATTTGGCTAGTTCTACAACCTGCTTCATTTCATCGGTATCATTTTCCAAATATACCGAGAACGATGGTTTCAAAATAAAGACAAGTTGCAATCTACACAATAAGAGAGAATAGACTTACCAATTATTTTCCATGATCAAATCTTCTCTTATTCAAGAGGACTCCTCAACAAAGATCTACACCAAGATCACACCAAAAATGGATTATATTGTTTACACCAATATCAAAGAATAATTAACCTAAAATTTTATAAAAATCCTAGTAGATATTGATATATACTGAGTGAAAACCTAGTAGATAGATATCCTCCTATGATACTTTTACAATTATTCGAGACACTGCACTATTGTGTCTTTAAGATAGTAGAACTTCACACTCTATCAAGCACAACTGAACAACAACAAATCCAGAAACAACTGAACTTGTGATGGTTGTTACCTGTACCATCTTGGAGAGTTCACGTATTTAAGGACTTGAGCAATTAAGATAGTTGTGTTGATTCTTTTATCAAAAAAAAAAACAATAAATTCCAATGAAGAATCTTGTTCATTGCCAAATTCAAATCCATCAACACCTAGTAACGCATTATCTTCTAATGACATTAACACAAATGAACAACAACCAATACAAAATACATAATCAGTATCAAGAACATCAATAAATGAATAGACGTAATTAGGAATTCAACAAATTTAACATAATCCCAAGGTTTAGTATATATACCTTATTGTATCGATGCTCAAGATACTTCTGGCTTGCATATATAAATCTTCTTCAAACATTTTGCATAAATAGAGATCTGGCAGCACAAAACTACAACCTAATCATCTACGAAGTATTTAGTCACAACATATTAATACCATTCCGTGAAATTAAACACTGTAAAACCATATCAGCAATCAAAAACAACTGACCGAACTAAATTCAAAACTAGAATCAATTAGGAATCCCTAGTAACAACCTAGATCTAATTCAATCAAAATTCATATGAAAAAACAAAAATCAGGAAAAAAAACTCAGATTCGATGAACTAGAAATGGAAACTCAACTAACCAGAGTAACAATTTGAAAACCCCTAACGAAAATCGCCATCAGTGGAGAAGTGCTCTTTGACCTTTTTCTGAGAACTAGTATATTTTTTTTGAAGTAGATAAAAGAACTAAAGTAAAACATCAGTATTACACATGAACGGTAATTTTGACATTTAATGAAAGGTTTCATAAGGTCTCGCACGTGTCATGGATCTAGGATTAATATTTTTGGTCCTAAATTAGAAAAAATGACCAATGATTAACTAGTCTCCCATGGATGGACCAACCAATAAACGGGTTATCAAAACTGGATCAACCAGTAATTCCTAGATTAGGCAAAGCTGAAGTAGAAGACAATACTAGACTGGGTGGGCAGCTCCCCAAAAAATATACTGCTGGAGTGCACTAGTGATTGGTATCCCACATATTCGGAGCTCGGAATGGGCAGTTACCCATAAAATAGACTCACTGAATTGTTATCCCACAACAGTCATCACTATCGTCTAAAAACCATAGTTCCATTACATTCCTACCTTGTCCCTTACAGGTGTAGATATCGAACATCCGTCCCAAAAATAACTAGGTGGATACCAGAAGTATGGAATTAAACTAGCACCTCGTTTGGTTGGAAGAATCAGAATCCTAATAATTTAATTATGGGTAATTCAATTCCAAAGTATTCAAATCCAAAAAATTAATGTTTGGTTGAGGTAATTCAATTACTTTTGTTTTTAGATCAAGTACTATAGGATACTTTCAAAACGAATGAGTGACTGGCCGAAGGAGTGATTTTTATGCTATGGGAATGTGATAGTAAAATATCTGGTTTCCACGTGAAGTAATCATAGAGCATCAGGGACATAAGAAAATAATACCGAAAATTATGGGAAAGAAGTTGAAAAGTTACCACTTATATCTCAAGATATCTACCGCCAGTCCCAGATCAAGACACGTGGAAAGCATATTGACCACATCAACAGACAAGTTTGAATTAGGGAAAAATACATTAAATACGAAAGACATGCATGCAGAGCTAAATAGACTCGGGCAGAGGGAGACGACAAGACAGCACAAGGTGCTCCAGAGGATATGTGAGTGATATAAAAAAAAGACGCATGATAATCGAGAAAGACCCGAGTTTATACGAGCACGAAGCATAGAATACACGAGCACGAACAAATACTCGTACGAGGAGAGTGAAAAGAATAGAATTTTCACGTAGGATGGGATATCAAAAAGTGTACATTATGTAATAGCAAAATGAAATATATAAACAGTGTTGTCTATAAATACTTGGGTAGTTTTCAGACTTAGGGTAAGGTTTTCTTCTAGGAAAAGAGCGTACACCATAACTCTCCCAAGGAGTGAAAATTAGAATCAGAAGTTGTAACAATCAGTTTCGTCATAAATAAAGTTCCTGAGTTTTTATATGATATTAGGTAAGGAAGATATTTACCATGTTTGTTACTGTGATTCAGTGAATATATCCCATTTGAAGTTATAGTTCAATATTATAGATCCATGATGTTGTACAACTAGAAAAATGCCTACTAATGGGAAAATAAAGTAGAGAGGCTGGACGGGTGAAGTTCCCCCGTATAGTATAATATTTCACTTGGACGGGGAAAGATTACATGTCCAGGTAATATATTTAATTATTCTGATAGTTAAAACCTAAGTAGGTCCAGTGTTTGGGGTATTCAATAATGAAAAAAAAAAGACGGGTGAACTTCAGCCATCTAGTAAAGACTGGCGACCACTCCTTCGATTAAGGAATGTATGTTAGACTTTGAGTGAAAGAGGCTCTACTCTCTACCTATAGTGGGGTCTAATTTGCTAAATTTGGGTAAAACTCATTCACTTTGAATGAGAACTCTCTACTTATAGCCATTGCTCTTATCCGAAATCCATATCCATCCTATTATTGGACCAGTGCAATGAAAATTTGTTATTTTACAAGGAATCGGAATCCTAGGAATCAAAATCTTAATTACACAAAGTTGATTTGCCATGTTTGGTTCAAGAAATTTGGATCATTCTTTTGGAATTTGATTACCTAGTTTTCAATTCCTTGAACCAAACATGTTGTAGATGACTTCCGCCACGATCAAGAATAGAAAAATTAATCATGAAAGAAAGAAAAAGTTTCATAACCAAAAAAAGGGAAAGAGCACAACTTATAAAAGATAGAGACAAAACGAAACGGAACAACCATTACAACTAACAGTCAGTTGTTAACAACATAACTAACAACTAACCAGACAATGTAATAAGGTTGCAATTTTATTATACTAAAGGAAGAGTCTATGAAACCAAAAGATTATATATACAACGATCTAAATTTAGTTATGTAGTACTAGAATTAGAGCATCTCCAATGCAAATGTTAAAATAGTCCTAGGCGGAGGTCTTAATTAGACTTTCTTTATATAGTCATACAAATATGTCAAAAAAATATGATAACTTTAGTTTCTTTGGCTCAAATTCATTTCCATTACTTAAAGTTTAAGTAGTTGTTCGTGGGTAAAAACAAATTTAGGGATAAAAAGGGAAAATGATGGAGTAGGTTGATGCCAGTTAGAGTAATTCGTATGAACGCCAAACATTTGTACTGTATAAGTACTTTTAAGATTCGAGATTTCAATTTGTACGAAGTTGGCCTAAATCAAGGAATGATCGTTCTACTTTCGCTTCGGTCACAAAGGAAGGAGAAGGGTTGATTTGTAGAGAATGAAGCGGAAAAGGTATTGAGATCAATGAATTTGGATGCTAGTGATGGAATGTGTTGAACTGCTGTGAAGATGATTGTTCTCTAAGATAATTGCTTGTAGTAATTCTTGTCTTTTCTGTTAATAGGTTGAAAAACCTATTTATAACGTTGGATGTTAACACATTAATCTCATAAGTGCTGACAATTGAAGAGAAGTGGAAGAGTAGAGACATGGAGATCGTGGTGAAAACCAATTCTATCATGCCAGTGGGACTTAGTTATACGACCACTATTTCATTCATTCCTTCAACTACCGACACGACTTATTTACTTTTTCGTCATGGGTGTATTGTTACATCGCACGTTGTTGTTGACCGCCAAACCAAAACCCTAGTGAATATCCCTCATGTGACATAATTGATGTCTCGAGTATGGTTAAGTCTATTTTATAGACGTGTAACATTTGGTCAGTTGTTAACCTAGATGTACTGTTAGTTTTAGCAGATTGGTGAGTCTAGCATGTTGCTTAGTGGTGAGTCCGGCATGCTGGCTCTTTGGTAGATGAAGCATAAGATATATGTTGAGTGCTTGATATAACATAGCTAGACGTAGATTCTGATCGTTTTGACATTGGTAGTTGTGGTATCATTGATACGAGCATAATTTATACATATTTACCGCCTAATTTATTTTTACTAGTAATTATAATTTATTAATTTTACCATTTTATTGTTTTTATAGGCAGCATACATAAAACCTGAAATTACAAAAAAATATGGCTAAATGGGGTCAATGGCTTCAAATAAACTTTGGAACTGATGAACTAATTAGCTTGATCGATTAAAGAACCCTTGACGAAAAACTTGACGGAGTGGTGGTAGAACATATGATGCGATCAAAGAATAAAGGAAGAGCACGAAAAATAAAATAGGGTTTCTTTTAGTTTCATAAGAAACAGAGTTGGTCTTCGGCGGAGCTAAATGAAACCGCACTGAAAAGAGAATTGAAAGTCAGGATGAAAAAAGATTAAAGTGAGCTTTTGTTTTGAATAGAGTGGAATTAAGTGGGAATGACTCCCAAACTAATTTGAAAGAAGATGAAGGGACGTTTAGTGTAGTGGGTACTGTGTTTGAATCGTATTCCAATTAAGGTTCGGTGGACTAGACAAAAAATATATGGGCCATATGTTAGTGGATTGGACGATGGGTCTAATAAGCTAATTTCTGATATAGAAAAGGAACGGATAAAAGAGAGGGTTCGCTGGAGTCTCTGGATATTCTCTGTTTTTGGTTTTTTTTTGCTGACGACGGAATATTGAGAAGGGACAGGAGCGCCGTGACGGCCATTGGAGGAGTAGAATAAGAAAGGGAAGAAGAAGGAGACTAAGTACCGGGTGACGACGGTGAAAACGGTTTAATCTTTTCTTCTCTACTATTTATTTTTATGGGTTTTAAGATATCCTTCTCCATGTTCTAATTAATGTGTAACTAGGGTTTATGTTGAAACCACTTTTAGTATTAGACCAATTAAATTGAATTACTGGGTAATAGACTATTATGATTTGAATAGATTTAATTCCATGATTTTGATTTATTGAATTTTATTAAACAATTGTGACGTCTTTTGATGGCACATGCTTGGCCTAGGTTTTTGATGTTCCATGCTTCTGGTATACAGTTGTTATTCTGAAAATCTACTTGTTGTAGATATGTTTGTCTACTTATTTGATACCTCATGCTTGGGTTAAATCCTTTGATGGGGTATGCTTAGAATAGCCAGGTATTATTTGTGGACATATAATTAGTTTCGTGCAATTTTCTCGCTAACGCAATTTTATGGTGTATGCACCATGTTTAGGGCGTCCCAGTGATATTTGCGACTCTAAATATCAATGAGTTATGTTTCACTTCAGTAATTAATTAGAAATAGTGGTGGATACTGAAAACCCTGGTTACCAACTCTCCCATTAGATTTATTTTTATTAGTTTAGTTTGTTTTATTATTTTATTAATTAATATAAAAATCCAAAAATATTATCCTTGATTAGTTGATTAGAGATATTAATTGCAGTATTTCCCCGCTTTCTGTGGTTTCGACCCGTACTTGTCGTTGTCTACTAGTTAGACGCCGTGCAATTGCGGTTATTTATATAGGGTAATCTAAAATCCCATCAATCATCGTGTAAGTACCAACTCGTATGATTACCAATTGAATTACATTCTTTAATTGATAAAATTATAATGTGGAAAACAAAGTGGTTGAAAAAGAACCAACTAATTTGGTGGAGAGGGACCGACCAAGTGGATGAACGACCAGGTGAAGGACCAACTAAGTGGATCACCGTCCAAATTGGTGATTGCAGGAACTAGTGGTAGCGCGACCAATTAAAGTATTAAGTAGTAAAACCTAATTATGGTAGAAAAGGGAGGTGATGAAGAGACCTACTAGGTGCTATAGAGTGGACCGACTAGGTGGTAGAGATGGAATCGACCAGGTGGAGGATCGAACAAGTAGAGGACCATCCAAGTAGAGGACTGTCCAAGTGGAGGATTTTCCCAAGTAGAGGACCGAGAGTTATAATAGAAATAAGAAACCTTAGATAGAGGATATTCCCACTTATATTTGTACATGGCACGGTTCGGTTAGGTTTCTCTCAAACCAAAACCAAAACCATGGTAGTCGGTTTTGGTTTCCTGAACCAAAACCAAGCCGTTAACAATCAGTTCAGTTTTGAGCCGAACCGATTCAGTTTCGGTTTTATCCAGTTGGTTCTGGATAACCGGTTACTCCTGACAGTTCAAAATTTTTTAGAAGTTTTTTGCAGACCAACAGTGCATAGACATATCAACAGAAAACACACCAACAATTCGTAAACATATATAAAAAGTTTATACACATACATTAAAATTGAAAGTTGAATTTGGTGTACTCAAAGTTCATAAACATTACAAATTTAAAAGGATAAAAAAATATAAACATCCCAAACTCAAAAATCAAGAACTAGTCTGTGTAGAGTAGTCGCGTCGAAGGGAAGAAGAAGAAGTGAGAATGAAATAAGGTTAGGTGTGATGTTTCTATATGGTTGATTGAATGGTGTAGATTAAATCTATCTAGGATACTGTATATATATCAACGGCCTAAAATAATCGGTTTTACCATTGGTAATTCGGTTTGGTTTTAGATCAAACCAAAATCGAAACCATTAACCTCGGGTTTTAACAATTTAAACCAAAACCAAATTATTAATAAATGGCTCAGTTCGGTTCTTACATAATCGGTTTGGTTCAGCTCGGTTCCATCGTTTTTCCGTTAGCATCTACATTCTTACTTCTATCTTCTTCTTTTTTATTTCTTCTTCTTTCCTCCATATGCTCGTTTGTCCACATGCACGTCGTACGTCCATATGCCCGAAAATTCAGATATAAGACCCTTTAAACAAAAATATTGTAGATTCCTCATACGATGTCCGTTTTTGATGATTACCCTCAATTCGGAATTGAAGATTGTTAGTTATCTCCCAACATGGAAGGATTTAGGTTTAAAGATCGTTTCGGCCGTCAAACGGAACAAACAACAACCTTCCAGTAATATATTAGGCAAAATTATGATAATTTTCATCTTGTGCTTCGCCTAGGGTTTAAGTCATATCTCCTAGACCGTTACTCGGAATAAGACGCCCCTTTAGTATGTCGTAGTAGACAAATAGGAGAACATATGTTGTTTAAAATGTTTTACCATATTCTCCACCCATTGGTACGTTTTCCAAGATGATTATGACGGAACGTCAAAAATCAGGGTTTCGACCAAGTATACTCATGTGTAATAATAACAATAATAATTAATACACATATTTGTTTTATTTATTTATTAAAATTAATTATGTGACTATATTTTGTCCCTAAAACTTGTAGCTTTCCTAGTTCAAGCAACCCGCCTAGACTAAGGCAAAGTAAACAACAACCTAAACAACAAGATTAGCTAAGGCGGGTATAACCCGACCCGAAACGGTAAATAAAAATACCAGAAAATTATAGTCATGGCACGTTGATAAGTGGCACCTGCGTTCTTTAGATAAAAAGGCATTACAGTATAATAAAAAAAATTGATTGGAGTTCGGAATGCAGTTTTACCAGCATCATGTTCATAAATCTTTATTTGATCATAACCACTATAGTCATCTATGAAGGAGAACATGTCATGGCCACTGGTAGCGTCAACTAGCATATTAATGTTATGGAGCGGAAAAACATCTTTGGGACAACACTTGTTCAATTTCCTAAAATCTATACAACATCTAATTTGACCGTTCTTCTTTTTGACAGGAACGACATTAGCCAGCCAAGTGGGATGTTGGATAGGTTTGATAAATCCAGCAGTGAGAACCTTATGTATATCGACTTTGATTTGTTCTTCTACATTATGCCTGAATTAGGGATGCACAACGGGCGGTCGGTTCGGTTTTGAACCAAAACCAACTACCAACCCGTCTATAGGCGGTTTTTGAAAATCCAAACCAACTACCAACCCGTCCATAGGCGGGTCGGTTTCAAACCGACCCGAGTCGGGTTCGGGCGGGTTAAACTGCATTGCACATCTTAATCATCTTAGTTGTTTTACGACAATTTAAAACAACAAAAGAGAGTGAAAATGAGAGCGCGGGTCAGTTTGGTTAGGCATGGCAACGACCACTGAGTTGTTCAAACTTCAAACCAGCATATCGCCTACCAGTTTTACAGTGAACACCTTATTCAAAAGAACCTGGTTTCCAGTTTTCAGAAGTGGTCTGCTTCAAAGATTCTTACTGGATTACAATATATAATAAAGGTTTAGTTGAATAATAAAGATTAACAAAGTTTCTTATATGTTGTGACATCAAAAGATGAATATAATGACCCAATTTGCACCTATAAATGTTGTTGTACTCACAAGAAAAATGAATTCATGAACAAAGAGGGGTCAGAACATTTAAGGTATTATTGGCATGGAAAGCATTCCAATACGCACAACGAGCGAACCATTAAAGTCTCATCATATCCCTCTCATGTCTAAGTGTTTTAGTTTTCAAATCCATTCAACAACGGTGATTAAGACCAGAAGAAAAAAATGAACAATTAAGATGTAGCTAATACCATCACCTGGTTGAAACAATAGGAAGTTTAGACTCTGCATCAATGACTCAGATCTGCAAAATTTCATTTTGTAATCGCACACTACTTAGACTCTGCCTGTTTCTAACTTAAACCCACTGGTTCTGACGGTATAATAGCTTCTCTTTTTAGACTGTTTAGTTTAGTTAGGTTTCTTCTTTAGATGGATGGCTAGGATGAAAATTGGTAATATCAATCAATGGCTAAAAAACTCGGTTTATATGGGCGGGTTCGGGCGGTTCTTATACTAAACCCGTAAACCGAACTATCATGAACGGATTTTTGATTTTGAAAACTGTATATCAACCCGCTACCGACGGGTTCGGTTTAAAAACCCGCGGTTGTGTCGGGTTCGAGCGGGTACGGTTTTTCAGGACGGTTCCTATGCATCCCTAGCCTGAATTGTCTTTGTGGTTGCTTGACAGGTTTGGATCCACGAATAATGCGAAGGTGATAAGTAACCAGACCGTGCATCTCTTTATAAGTTCAAGAAAACATATCTCGATATTCTTTAAGGAGATTTATAAGTCCTTCTCGTTCATCTAGTGACAGAGTCGAGCTAATGGAGATGGGTCTTGGTATTTCTTTTGTGTCAACGTTGATTGTTTCTAGTTCATCCGTTGTCGAATATATGTCATCTTGTAATTATCGCGGTGTGTCCTGCACTTCTTTCTCCTCTTGAATTCATTTGTTGTTATTACATTCTTCTGAGCGGGAAGGCTCATCAACAACCTCCCTTGTTAATTGCTAAAAGCAGCAACGAAGGTAGATTACTCTCTCTCCAGTATCATAGTTGGTGACGAAGTTGCGCCCTCTCTTGGTGTGAGAGTGAGTTGGAATTAGGGCTGCACAACGGGTGGGTCGGGTAGGGTTTGGCCTCACCCGCACTCGACCCGCCGAAAGGCGTGTAAAAAAAAATTCACCCGCACCCAACCCGCCCAGGACTCGGGTCTGGTCGGGTCTGACCCGACCATATGGCGGGTTAGGCGGGTCGAGTGCGGGTTACCCGCCCCGGAAATGTTGATTTTTTTTTTCAAGAACTTCTCTAACGTCATCTTCTGAGATTTCAACCATGATGGTAACCTACAAGGCAGAGAGATGGCAGAAGGGGTGAGTTACTAAAACTTATTAAAAACAAGCCTATTTAGTTATTAAAAGCACATAAAGCCTTGAAACTTTTTCTGGTAGAGCAAAATAAAAATCATTCTACACAATCACACAAGTTCCATTTAGATTATTTACTAATGCATTCCTTTGCTAGTAGATATGCCTCCAAACGGCCAGTTCTTGATTCCGTTGCATTGCAGTGAGCAAGCCTAACAGTTTTGCCTGCACAATGCATGTTTCTATAACTTAGCTGTCTAAGTTCCTCTCAACCAACCTGCAAAGTTAATCATCAATATTACAATGGCAGCATTTGGATTTCCAAGCTCAAAAGGAGCATGGACAAGAACTTTGTAACACTCGTCATTATGAAAATGCATGGAGAATAAATGGAGAATAAATGGAGAAAACATACTGCTTGAAGAATAAATGTAGAAAACATACAGGATGAACAAGTGTTTGATGCTACATTGAGGGGGAGATCGCTCATAAAGCACCATGACACGAGACAAAGCCTTCAAAGTTGAAGTTCCATGTTGCGAGTATGCAGAAGGCTCGTAAAATCCTTTTAAGCTCGATACGTTTGAATCAATATATTGACCAATATTTACATTCTTTGGTGGTAGATCTACAAATGTCAAAGATTTATCATTCCCAACATATGCATCAGGTAAAGCAGGAAGTTCCACTAGCGAACTATGAGTAGCATATCTAAAGAGAACTACCATAATGGAATTTAGAGTTGGTTACTTACATCCAGAAAGGTTTTCGGTTGATTTCTTAACAACTTGAACTGACTTCTGCTTAGGAACCTTAGAAAGCTGAAAGCAATCTTCAGCAAAGATGAGACGCTTGGCCTTTTTAAGCCCTCCTGGTGACAGCTGGAGTAAAATTTGCCCAATGCGGTGCAAAATGGATGGATCACGAGCAAACCACCCTGCACGTTTTTGGAAAGAAAAAATGTTGCTTAAAAGAGAGAAATCAAAATGTAGTAGGAGTTTATCAATTTATCAAATCAAAATTAGATAGCTAGCCCACCGTTGTTTATATGTGCATTAACCAAAATAAAAACAGTCCACCCCCTACAGCAGGTTTCTTGCTCCAAATGAACAGCTTACAAGTACTGTAATTTGTTTTAGTAGTTGTTGGATTAAATACAAATGTTCATAACTATGAGTGTGTTCAAGCTTAATCCAGAATATCTGGGAAGCTCTCAGCATTGTCTATCTTGTTGGTTGCCCAAGTGATCACACAAGATAAAGTTGTTCCATATCAGAGAACCTAAATATCGTCATGATAAGTCTAAAAGAACAATAATAACATTATTAACTAGCTTATTATATTATGACATCATACAGTACTAGAAACAAAAGCTAACCAGAATGACATACCAATAGCAAAGTCGACAAGTTTAGCTGCAACAGCCACAGCCGAGCCACTTGATGATCCACCAGGAATATGAGATGGAGTTAATGGGTTTGTAGGTGTACCATAATGCAAATTCTTTCCTGTAATTCTGCGATGCAACTCAAACACTCAACTACAATACTCTAAATTCAACATAAAGAAGGGAAAAATGTCCAAGCAGAAATTTACCCAAATGCCAATTCATCCATGATAGTTTTCCCAACAAAAGTAGCTCCATTCTTAAGCATCCAAGTAACAACAAGTGATGTTCTTGAAGCTGGATCATGGGTTTTTTCCCAATCTGGATTCCCAAACCCACTCACATACTCTTTTATATCAAAACTGCAACAAAAAAATAATCAGAAATGTCAAAAAAAAATGAATACCTAAATCTCACAAAGTTACAATTTTGATCAGTGATTTCTATACTAAAATCACAAATCAACAAAGGGTTTCTCTTAGACAAACCTAAAGAGACACAGAGAGAGGGAGAGAGATTAGTTATAGTACTTGTCATCTTACACAGACATATTGATCAAGCTTTTGAATCTTAAACAGCCATAGAGATCAAGCACATACCTGATGAGTGATGATGCTTCAAATCGATAATCGTTGAAGAATAAGGTGGTACTACTGCTGATGCGGTTGCTGGGATAGTGGTGGTGGAGGTGAACCAGGTGATCGGTTGATGAAGAACAGATTGGGGCTTCCTTTGATCTTTTCATAAAAAAGATGAAACATTCAAACAGATGAAGACGGAAATCGAATCATGAAACTTAAACAAACCTAGAAATGGGCGATTAGGATTGAAACTTGAAATAAAATCAACGACCAGAAAATCAGCAAAGTTTCGGCGGGTGGGCGGGTTGGGTCGAGTGAGAGGAGATATCACCCGCACTCGACCCGCCAGAAGTCGGGTTTGAAAAAAATCACCCGCACCAAACCCGTTCATCGACGGGTCGGGTGTGGGCCGGGTTAATTTGAGCGGGTGTGGGTCGGGTTGGGTCGGGTTTGTGCAACCCTAATTGGAATTCCAATAATTGCATGGTACTTCATGGTAAAGTTTGCTGAGAGGGACATCTTCGGGAGCTTGGCCTCCTCGTTGGGCGTTGGAGATGATAGCCTGTCAGCACTTTCGATTGATGCTCGGGTAGGTAGTTGCATACTGTAAATCTTATTTGGTGGGTTATGTTCAATATCTTTTGGTTCGAAAAACTCGGCGTCGTAGACTGTAGCATAAGGAGATGACGATGATGTTATGCGAACGATCTTCTCATTAAGTATAATCTTCATGCACTGGTGGTAAGTTAAAGGGATGAATTTATTGTCGTGAAACCATGGTCGTCCTAGTATCATGTGATACTCAGGCTCTTTCTCAATCACGTGAAATTTGACCTTTGATTGGATAGGCCCTACCTTCAAATCTAAGTATACATATCCATAGGTATTGGTCTGATTTCTTTCAAAGTCTTTCATCACAACAGGGTGATGTACAATCTTGCTTTGTTGAACTCTGGTTGTTCTAAGAGTCTTGATATGAATATTATTAGTGGTTGCACCAGTATCGACGAGAGCCCTCTTGAATTCAAAATCCTTGATATACGTAGTCATATATAGAGCTCGATTATGACCTTGCTCAGCCATCATATCTTCTTCAGTGAAAGTGATATTGCTTATGAGAGGGTTGGAAACGATGGATATTTTTGAAACTTCCGAAAAAGATGATGTCAGGTGTGTATCAAAAGCAATATGATTGAGATCAGCAAACACGCCCACTCACTGTTCTTTAGAGAAGTGCATGAGCTCGCACAAATTATCTTTAAGGAACATTGCTTATTGACCTACTGGTTTTTCACAAGTAATAAAACTCCCGCTGTAATATTGACAAGAAGCATTTGCTGCGGGATCAGGCCCTGCATCGTGGAATTGTGGGTTTTCTTAAAAAACATGGCGATGATATGGGCATAATTTATACATATTTACCACTTAATCTATATTTGTTAGTGTTCAAGTTGATATTAGTTTTATTTTTTCTATGATTTTTAGGTAATAAACATAAAACCCGACGTTACATATAAAATGTGGCCAAATTGACTAAATTGGTATGAAATTGGAGAGACAAGGCTGACCGGCTTGAAAGAGCTTGCTCATATGGTGGGACAAGGTCTGACGATTTGTAGGGAGAGTACAAAAGATAGAAAAGATGGAGAGAAGAGGGGAGCTAGGTCATAGGATGGGGAGAGAGTAAAGTAGGTGGAGGTGAAGAGAGAAGACTGACGTCTTGTCATGGGGTTGGCAGGCGTAGCAGGAGAGAAAGTTGTAGGCTAGGGAGGTAGGTTGTAGGCTGTGCGTCAGAGCGTCATGATAGGATTTTAGATTACCATATATATAGTAAATCGCAATCGCACTGTGTCTACAATGCATACAACGGAAAGTACGGGTCGAACCCACATGGAGCGGCGACAATACTGTAATTAATATCTCAATTAACTAATCAGAAACAATATTTTGGGATTTTTTAGAATTTTAATGAACGAGAAAATAATAAAATAAACTAGCTACAATGTGATCAAGTAGAGAGGGCAGTAGGGTTTTCGGTGTTCACCAATTTGATATATAGAACTCACATTTAATCTCCAAAATTATCGTTTCACCATTGTAATTTTCTTCGCTTCCAAGTTGACATTTCTAAAGGATTGCTTATCAATCAAAAAGTATACCCCATTAATGTTGTTAAGCATGGCATATAAGTTCAAAAGAATAAACAAATCAGTAGAACTATCTAACCAATATATAGTTTCAAAGAATCAAATATCTAATTGATTGCATACACCGTCTAAGAATCTAATCCAAGCACGACATATCAAACAGAAAGCATACATGATCAAATCTACTATTTATGCAATAATTAATCAAGCTAACAATCAAGATAAATTATTAAACATTTAAACTATTTATTTATAGTTTTTCCATAATCAAAATTGGTTTCTACCCGAAACCCTAGTCACAAAATCTAGAAAAACATGGAGATGGGTTTCTTAAAACCCATAAAAATAATTAAGAAGAGTATATAGGGAAAAGATTAAACCCAATTTTTGATCAATGCTTTAATCTCTGTACAACTTCGAAGTTTGTCCCCTTCTCAGCCGCACTTCTCTACTCCAAAGGCTAGCCTCCGTCTTCTTTCCCTTTTACACATTTTTCTCCAGTATTGTCAGCCGTCACCTGACTACTCTCCAACAAAACAAAAGAAAGCTCTTGTACAACTCTCAACAGCCTCCCACTGCTCATCCCCTACTGTCTCACCTGTCTCGCTTCTTCCTCTTCTTCCCCAAAAATCCAACCTAAAGAAAAACCTAGGTTCTAGGTATTTCTCCCTTTGAGGCGTCACTATCCACCAACCAAGCAAAACCTAACAGAGGCTAAAAGAAAAGTCAAAAGTCAAAATAAAGTCTCATTTCCGCCTCCTTTTATCTTCCTCATGTGATAGTTATGCCATAACCCAATAGAAGTTTACCACGTCAAACCCTTTTCACTAGTACCACCACGTGCCTACCACTCACTTTTCATTTGCAAGACTCTTGGCCCCATATGCCTGCACACTCCAGCCACATCACCTCATCAGCAAACTTCTTCTTTGGTACTCCTTAATTCATTCGCTAGCCTTCTCACGTGTTCTCCTCTTTTTGCTTTTATACGTACTGCTCTGCCTCCCCTTGCGTCAGCGTCTCAACAATCACGTTCCATCAGCCACACTCTCTAACCAAGAAAAGTAAAAAGACAAAGCCCCCTCACCGTACTTCTATACAATCTTTACCACGTCCAGATGATAGCCTCAATTTGTTGCGCCCTTCACGTGATCCCATCAGCCAATAGCCATCCGGTCCATTTAACTAACATCAGACAACCAACTCTCTTCTTATCTCACGTCCGCCTAACATTCACCAACAGAAAATCACATCCGTCCAAATTATATGAGCAAGCTTTTTTAAGCCAGTCAACCTTGTCTCTCCAATTTCATACCAATTTAATCCATTTAGCCATCATAATTGTAATGTTGGGTTTTTCCGACGTATAGTCTATAAAACATAAAAATACATTATTAATATAAATCGTAGTACTAGCAAATATAAATTAGGAGATAAAAATGTATAAATTAAGCGCCTATCAAATACCCCCAAACCTATATTTTTCTAGTCCTCGAGCAAAATTAATCTAAAAATAAAATAAAATAAAAATAAAAATCCTAACTCACTTTCGTAGGAATCTCGACTACATTTAGCATATGTAATAAGCCTTTAAACCCATAGGTGTCCCTATCGGACGAGTTTTGTCTCGTGAGGGTTTACAAGAGATATACCCACAAAACCATTTACTCCAATTTTTAGTTATCTGTGAACGATCGAGGATAGACACTAAACAAGCTATTTAGTTGGCATACTAAATTCGCCGACTATAAGAATCATTACCATGTATGAATCCAATTGTTGTACACGAGTTTTCACTCAGCGTACTAAAATTCATATAAGAATGCAAAGCTCTACTCAAATAATCTTTGAACATCCAAAACAGGATAATTCACATTGCTTGAAATCAATCAAAGTCAAACACATGGATAGATTAGAAGATGGATATAGAAATGATGAAGGGTGCATATGTTGACTAAGGTGAAAGGTGTTTCCCAAAATATTATTGTAAAGTCCGTCTCAGATGCTCCTATTTTTATTATTATTTATATACATAATATATTTTCTTTTCTTTTCTTTTATGACTTCATGATTAGATCTTTCGAATCTAAGCGCATGTTCCTTTTCAGCAGATTACATGATAGTTTCCATGGATCATGCATTCCACGTTTGCTTAGGCGACAGAGACAGGGAAAACACACACATATTGCTATCAAAGTGTCAATCATTTTTTTTTCTTCAAATCATAATTCTAATACATCCGAGCTACGACCTCATGGCAATACTAGGGCCCCACCAAAACACTTAGAGAAACATAAAATTATAAAAATAAAAATAGAAAGTGATATGATTATGATGATTCTGAGATATGCTTGTTCAATGATTATCATGTTATTTCTAACACCTGAGTGCATTCAGATATGAATAGATCATTTAGCTGGGCACACCAATTCCTATAGATAAGAGCTATGTTTCCTCTACCTAGAATGGTTAGTGTCATCCTGAATAATTCACAAGTTTCTAAATTTTGGAGTTTCTTATTGGCATCAATTTTCAGAAACTCTACCCCCAAACCTAAATTTAACATTGTCCTCAATGTTTCAAACAGTGCAACCTAGAATGGTATGAAATAAATATAAATAAGAGAAACAAATGTAAATCAAAGAGAAGGGATTGGAACGTCTCACCTGATTGATGCAAAAAAAGAAGTATTCTATGTAACACACATCAAACGATAGGAATAACAAAGAACACTAACAATAAAAATAAACAAAAATCCTAAAAGAAAATAAAAACAAGAAAATAAAAAATATGTACAGAAAGGATTCCCATACACTAACAACCTGAAAATTTGGGGATCAACCCAAAATACAATATTTGCAAACGACAGTTTCACACTTATGTTATGGCAACACGGAGACACTGAAACTATCAAAAACAAGGGATTACCCCCAAACCAAGTTTTTACTACACTCGGAAGTGCGTAAAGAACATAATATGGGGATAACATTGGGAGTGGGAAATATTAATCGGTTCGTGCACAGTGTCAAGAACAGGCAAGTCCTCTGGATATTTGAATGCAAAGTGATCCAACAAAACTCGAGAAACACACAATTCTAACCCTAAATTAGGTAACTTTTGGAAGTCTAGGGGTCTAGAAACAACCTCTAAGTCGGGTGAATGATCTTGTGAGATAAAGTCATCTATGGAATTAGGCAAATCATCTACAAAATCATCCAAAGGGTCATCTATATGTTCTATTTGGAACTGAGAGTCACTACAAGACTGATCATCATCAGCAACATATAATCTTTGCATTGCCAAAACTCTCAACCTTTGTTCCAAACTAAGCGGTATGTGTTTATAATACTTCTCATATATCATTAGAGGTGATTCTTCACTTACCTCAGGTGAAGCAAGAACTTTATTATGCCGTAACCGATTTATATATTCCCCCAATGTCATATTAGATGACGGGTCCTGCATAAGAGTTATCTCCGGCAAAAGATTAATCATCCTCGGAAAAGTACCTGAAAAGAGATACTAAAACACAAAACAAGTCAAAATAGAACTAAGAATCCTAAAAGAAAAATAAAAACATATACAAAAATAATAAATAAAATAAAAACCTAAATTATGATTAGAAAATCAAAAATATTAATTACAATATTCCACAACTGCTCCCCGGCAGCGGCGCCAAAAATTGATAGGCTTTTAGATTACCCTATATATAATAAACTGCAATCGCACGGTGTCTACAATGCAGACAACAACAAGTACGGGTCGAACCCACAGGGAGCGGGGACAATACTGCAATTAATATATCAATTAACAAATCAGAAACAATATTTTGGGATTTTTCAGAATTTCAATAAAGGAGAAACTAATAAAATAAACTAGCTAAAATATACAATGTGATCAAGTAGAAAGGGCACTAGGGTTTTCGGTGTTCGCCAATTTGATATATAGAACTCACATTTAATCTCCAAAATTATCATTTCACCACTGTAATTTTCTTCACTTCCAAGTTGACATTTCTAAAGAATTGCTTATCAATCAAAAAGTATATCCTATCTAATGTTGCTAAGCATGGCATATCAGTTCAAAAGCATAAACAATCAGTAGAACTATCTAACCAATATATAGTTTCAAAGAATCAAATATCTAATTGATTGCATACACCGTCTAAGAATCTAATCCAGGCACGACATATCAAACGGAAAGCATACATGAACAAATCTACTATTTATGCAATAATTAATCAAGCTAACAATCAAGATAAATTACTAAACATTTAAACCATTTATTTATAATTTTTCCATAATCAAAATTGGTTTCTACCTAAAACTCTAGTCACAAAATCTAGAAAAACATGGAGATTGGTTTCTTAAAACCCATAAAAATAATTAAGAAAAGTAGATAGGGAAAAGATTAAACCCAATTTTTGATCAATGCTCCAATCTATGTACAACTTCGAAGTTTGTCCCCTTCTCAGCCGCACTTCTCTACTCCACAGTCTAGCCTCCGTCTTCTTTCCCTTTCACACACTTTTTTCCAGTACTGTCAGCCGTCACATGACTACTCTCTAACAAAACAAAAGAAAGCTCTTGTACACCTCTCAACAGCCTTCTACTGCGTCAGCCCCTACTGTCTCACCTGTCTCGCTTCTCTCCTCTTCTTCCCCAAAAATCCAACCTAAGAAAAACTTAGGTTCTAGGTATTCCTCCCTTTGAGACGTCATTATCCACCAACCAAGCGAAACCTAACAGAGGCTAAGAGAAAAGTCAAAAGTCAAAATAAATCTCCTTTCCTCCTCCCTTTATCTTCCTCATGTGATAGTTATGCCATAACCCAATAGAAGTTTACCACGTCAAACCCTTTTCACTAGTACCACCACGTGCCTACTACTCACTTTTCATTTGCAAGACTCTTGGCCCCACATGCCTGCACACTCCATCCACATCACCTCATCATCAAACTTCTTTTTTGGTACTCCTTAATTCATTCACTAGCCTTCTCACTTGTTCTCCTCTCTTTGCTTTTATAGGTACTTCTCTTCCTCCCCTTGCTTCATCGTCTCAACAATAACGTTCCATCAGCCACACTCTCTAACCAAGAAAAGTAAAAATACAAAGCCCACTCATCGTACTTTTATACAATATTTTCCACGTCTAGATGACAGCCTCACTTTGTTGCGCCCTTCACGTGCTCCCATCAGCCAATAACCATCCGATCCATCTAACTAACATCAGACAGCCAACTCTCTTCTTATCTCACGTCCGCCTGATATTCACCAACATAAAATCACGTCCGTCCAAATTATATGAGCAAGCTTTTTCAAGCCATTCAACCTTGTCTCTCCAATTTCATACCAATTTAACCCATTTAGCCATCATAATTGTAATGTTGGGTTTTTCCAATGTATCATCTATAAAAACATAAAAAATACATTATTAATATAAATCAAAGTACTAGCAAATATAAATTAGGAGATAAAAATGTATAAATTAAGCACCTATCACGTCACAAAAGAGAAGTATAAGAGGAGGAGACTAACAACTGATAGAGAAAAGATGGGGGCTAACGCAAAGGGAGAAAGGCGGATTTCTTTTGGAGATGACAACGATTAAAGCTAGAGAGAAGGAAGACCTAGGGAAAGAAGATGACTGATAGGTAGGTGGCGGCTTGAAATTGGTGGCTGAAAAGAGTTCTTTCTTTTTGGTGATTGGAGACGGAGAGAGATACATGAGCAGAAATCAAAAAGGGTTCAATCTTTTCCCTCTCTACTTTTTTTAATTATTTTTATGGGTTTTGAGAAAGCCAACCCCATATCTCACTATTTTGTAGCTAGGGTTTATGTTGAAACCACTTAAAAGTTTTAGATCAATTAAATCGAAATATTTGATAAAAACTATTACGATTTGAATAGATTAATTCCTGATTTCGATTTATTGATTTAATGATAAAATTAGTTGTTGCTTCACCGGTTCTGTACAATATAGTAACCTATGCGCAGAATTAATAGGATAGTAAATATATTTGTCTACTTATTTGATATTTCATGCTTTGGTTAAATCCTTAGATGAGGTATGTTTAGAATAGTCAGGTATTATTTGTGAACTTATAATTAGTTTCGTATAATTTTCTCGCTAACGCAATTCGATGGTATATGCTGAGACTTAGAGATTTTGATGCGCCATGCTTAGGGTGTCCCAGTGACATTTGCGACTCTAATACATATAATAGGTGATGTCGATAGAACGAACAATAGATAAATATTCAGGAGTTATGTTTCACTTCAGTAATTAAATAGAAATAGTGGTGGATACTGAAAACCATGTTTACTGTTTCTCCCATTTGATTTACTTTATTAGTTTAGTTTATTTTTCTTTTTTAACTTTATTCCGAAAAATCCAAAAATATTGTTTTTGATTAGTTGATTAGAGATATTGATTGCAGTATTGTCCCTGCTCCCTGTGGGTTCGATCCGTACTTGTCGTTGTCTGCATTGTAGACACCATGCGATTGCAGTTATTTATATAAGGTTTCCAAATCCTATCAGGCGACTCCCTTGTTTATCTATCAATGTATGAAGGAAATCAATCATTGCTCCATGTGCGACTTCCAGCCTGGCCATAGCTATGGCCAACTCTTCTTCTGTATGTGCTAGTCTAGCCAAGTTAACTTGAATCTCATCACTTCTGCTTTCTTCTGAGGTGCCATTAGCAAGGGGATCAACTATGGTATTGATTCATACATGATGAACACATTGAACATTATCATTAGATGCAAGATTGGGGATATTACCATTAACGTCAGCAAGATTAGAGTTAAAAAGAGTAATTGTTGAATCCAGTCTAAGATCGACCATCCTGAAATTGAGAAAGTGGAGAAACAAAAGAATTTCATTTTACAACCGAAAGATGGCCTCCCACTGTGGTCGCCAAAATATTTGTGGGTAAAAACGAAATTAGGGATAAAAAGGAAAATGATGGAGTAGGCTGATGCCAATTAGAACATTTTGTATAAAACCAAATACTTATACTGTATAAGTACTTTTAAGATTCGAGACATCAATCTTTACGAAATTGGTCTAAATCAAGGAACGATCATTTCACTTTTGTTTCGGTCACAAAGGAAACAAAAAGGTTGATCTATAAGGAAGGAAGCGGAGAAGGTATTGACATCAATGAAATTGGATGCCAGTGATAGAATGTGTTGAACTGATGTAAAAATGATTTTCTTTTAGTCATTCTTGTCTCTTTTGTGAATAGGTAGAAGAACCTATTTATACAAGTGGAAGTTAACACATTGATCTCGTAAGTGGTGACAAATACAAAGAAGCGGAAGAGTGGAGACATGGAGATCCTGGTGAAAACAAGTTTTGTCATGCCAGTGGGACTTGGCAGTTGTATGACCACTATTCCATTCATTCCTTCAACACCGAAATGGCTTATTTACTTTATCGTCATGGGTGTATAGTTACATCACACGTGTTGTAGGCTGCCAGACCAAAACCCTAGTGAATACCCCCCGTGTGACATAATTGATGTCTCGAGTATGGTTAAGTCTATTTTATAGACGTGTAACATTTGGTCAGTTGTTGACCTAGCTAGACTGTTAGTCTTAGCAGATTGGTGAGTTTAGCATGTTTTTCAGTGGTGAGTCTGGCATGCTGGCTCTTTGTTAAATGAAACATAATATATATGCTGAGTGCTTAATAAATCATAGACGTAGAGTCTGATTTTTTTGAGATTGTTAGTTGTGGCATATCACTGTATGAGTACCAATTAAATTATATTTTTTAATTGATAAAACTCTAATATCATAGAGTGGTTGACAAAGAACCAACCAATTTGGTGGAGAGGCACCGACCAGGTGGATGACCGTCCAAATTGGTGATAGCGCTAACTGGTGGTAGCGCGAGCAATTAAAGTATTAAGTAGTAAAACCTAATTATGGTATAAGAGGGAGGTGATGAAGAGAAACCGACCAGGTGGTGTAGAGTGGACCGACCAGGTGGTAGAGATGCAATCGACCAAGTAGAGGACCTTCCAAGTGGCGGACTGTCCAAGTAGAGGACCGAGAGTTTTAAAAGGAAGATGAAACCCTAGATAGAGGAGTTTTAATAATAAAAAAAAAATAAAAAAAAGTGGGGACCGGCCATGGGAAGGCCGGTCGATTGGCCCGCGTCGGTCCCACCATTTTTTTTTTAATTTTTTTTTCCCATATGCTTGTCTGTTCATATGCCAGTTCGTCTGTATGCCTGTACGTCCATACGCCTGAAAATTCATATATAAGACCCTTTAACAAAATCGTTGTAGATTCCTCATACAATGTTAGTTTTTGTTTTTTTGATGATTAACCGCAATCGGAATTGAAAATCATCAGGTATCTCCCAACACAAAAGGATTTAAGTTTAAAGCTCGTTTCAGCTGTCAATCGGAGCAAACAACAACCTTCCAGAAATATTTTAAGCAAAATTCTGACAGTTTTCAGCTTGTGCTTCGCTTAGGGTTTAAGACATATCTCCTATAACGTTACTCGGAATAAGACGCCTTTTAGTATGTCGTAGAAGGCACATAGGGGAACATATGTTGTTTAGAATATTTTGCCTTATTCTCCACCCATTGGTACGTTTTTCCAAGATGATTATGACGTAACATCAGAAATCAGAGTTTCAACCAAGTATAATAGTGTGCAACCTGTTATGAGCTTTCACACGACTCGTATGGACACTGTGATAAATCAATATTATTCAATTAGGGTTTAAATATTGATATGAAGCAATTCTAGGAATTCATACGGGGAAAATAGCACTAGAGAGGAGTTAAGTTGCTCTATACTAGTAGTCAATCTATCTAGGAACAATGGTATCCATTCAAGAACAAAGATTTGTTATAGATATTTATTTTGTATAATCAGAGATCATATGGGAAGAAATTTCAATAAGCACTAGTGACATTTTTAGGACAATATTGCTCTATACTAGTGACTAATCCATCTAGGAGCTGTCCAATCAGTATAAAGGAGTAAGCATTGAATCGTGCAGTACTAATATTGTGTATCTTCATATAAAATATTAAAAGCTCAGCTGAGTGAGTCTCTAATATTATACATATACATATCTCAGAGGGGCTAAGATCAGTTTGATATGCCTGTAACAAAAGTGTTATATTTTAATTCTCTTGCGGAATACAAAAATATGATTTTATACTTCTGATGTCGGGTCAGTGGCACATGAAATTATACTATTTCTATGCTTTTATTGCTCGGCAAAGGCAATTTTACTATTTTATCCTTTGTCAAAAATCCACCATCTACAGTAGTATTATATAAAATTATGTGCATTTTAATTCAAACTAGAAATGAATATGATGATGTGGTCTTAAACTCAAGGTCATGGAGAAAATCACTATATGGATTTTTCTTTGACACCCACTTATGAAAAAACATCCATGGAAATGATGAAGATTTTTTGGTAGAAAAAATCTTAAATCCTAAATGACGATCTTATTTGGACTTTGACGTCTGGATTTGAAGATGATCTTACAATTTATTTATTTTGTTACGTAAAATATTTTGACTATTGATTTAATATATTAATAACTATGAAGAGAATCCATGGGATGCAAATAGGGATTCTAATTTACTAGGGTGTGTGCAAATCCAATAGATAAGGATGTTTTGTCTTTTACGAATTTTCGTACCATGCCATGAAAGGAGGAAAAAAAAGAAATAAGGAGTAACAAGGTTTAAAAATTAATACGAGTTAAGATTTTTGATAAAGTTAAATAGAGTATTTTTATTTAAAATTTAAAATTAATAGATTTCTCTAGTTGTTGATTTTGATGTGATCTTATTCACCATTATGTCCGTTAATTTGTTATTTTATTTTGCTTAATGGGTTTTCAGGTGAAGTATTCGTTCGTACCTGAGGAATCAAGCAAGGAGATCAATATCCCTTAACTTTTATATAATTTGTATATATGCCTTCTCAAAGATGCTTCATTATGAGAAAATCAACAACATAATGTCATGAATTAAAATGGCTATATCTAGCCCTTTGATTATTTATATGCTATTTCCATATTATATTTTTATCTTTACGAAATCTAATATGACAAAATCGATAAAATATTATAGTGACTTTGGTAGCATTTCTAAGCAAATGATGAATTGAGCTTTCCACACTTATAATTTATCCTATAGACTTTGTACAGAGCGTTTCTGTACCCTGGAAAAAAATGAATCGAAAAATACTCTTATTTAAGGGTTCGCTTGTTTAAAAGACCAAGACATTTGAGTTTTGAAAACCTAACATCAAAATTCAAAGTTATGCTTTGGGAGGGAAAATATTTATTTTATTTATCAAGTGATGTGTTTCCTAATGCCTGCTAATCAAATCGACTGGTATCTAGGGTATCCAGATGGATTTTTGGTGGGTAATAACAAAGAAACACTTTAGTATAATTGTGTTGTCTATAAATAATACACAAGGGCATGTGCTTTTGAGTGACATATGATCAGATAACATTTGAGGTTATACTCAGAAGATCCGAAGCTGTCATCCAACTGTTGTTGCGATTAAGTTAAAGATACTTACAAATGTTTACATTATATATATATATATATACACACACAAGGAATATGGTTGGGTTTTTGTGTTTAACCATTCAAATTCTCCAATTGAAATGACGAGGGTACCAAGTACACCAAAATATTCTCGATATCAACCTGTGCAAACTCACCTTGTATAACCTTAGCAAAACAATAATGACCAAAAGATTATTTCAACAAGGTGATTCTTTGTAATAGTCAAATTTCAAACCTAACTAACTATATCATCGTTACCAAAAAGTAATTAACGTACAAGTGTACTTACTTTAATTAGCTAAACAATATAATTTGGAAGTAAAGTAAATCATACAACACACAAGATTTTGTTAACGAATAAAACCGTGGAATAAAACCCTCGGGATCTAGTCCAGTTTTGAATACTCTCATAATTAAGCCGCTATAAAAATTGAATACCACAACTTCGTATAGTTGAGACCAAATAAACTACCTAAGTTATTTAGTTCCTTCAGTATCCTTGTGCCTATAACCAATCTGGATAACATACGTGAATCCCAAGACACAGTTCACTATCTTGAGTCGCTTCACCACTGTGAAGACTTTTATACTCGATTATTTTGGATTGCAACCCGAAACAGTAAAGGAATAACCTGCTTCACTAACCAACTCACTTATCAATTACTCAAAATTAACCTTTAGGTCAGTGAGAAAATAGATTCAAAGGATGTTTTGTTTAATCAATAAACTCATTTGGTCAAAAGATCCAACCAAGATAATGATTATCCAAATAATCAATCTTGATGCACAAGCGTGGTCCAAACAACTAGACAGTTTGTTCGATTTTCTACAAGTATGATATTTATCAAAATAAACTGCTTATGTGATCCAGAGAATTAATTTTGCATAAAGTCACACACAAAGATCATAACTAAAAAGAAAAGTCTTCAATCTTCAAGAGTAAATGCTCAAAACAACTTGGTTCCACTATTGATCAACCACACGGAATGGAGACAGTTAACATTGACTGGTCAACAATTCTATCTTACAAATCCAAAATCACTTATATTTGTACTAATTAAATCTTCAAACAAACTTGAGTGGCCTTATATAAGAAGAGAATGACCTTTGAATAAACAAGTTTGATCAATCGAAGATGACTACAATATTAGTTCAAACACAAGTAATCAACAAAAACTAAATAACAATCTAGCCTTCCATCAGCGATAAAACTAAAGGCTTCTTAATCCCAAAGAATACTTTAAAAAAATACAATATAAAATATTTCACCTGATTAGATTACTCATATCTCTTTAACAAGTTGGCTTTTTAACACTTAGAGAAAGTGTGTTAAGGGATGAGTTTGTAAGAATACAAGACTCACCATTCATAGGGTTATGACCAAGGCTTGTTTGGAAATACCAATTTATCAATTTCGAAAATCTAAAGCTATGCAATAATAATATATTTAGGAAATTAGCAAATACCAAGTACTATCTAACTCATAATCGATGTCTCTCATAGTATGAAAACTAAGATTAGCTGGCACATATCATGTACTTTACTAATATATCTTACTAGATAAAAACATATGGGAACGGAAAGTATATAATTCGTTATCAAATATGATATAGAAAAATCGATAATATAGGATCTTGTCTTGAGTATCAAAGGTATATACTTGAACACTAAGAAATTAGAGTTTAACACATTGTAAAATCATTATGTCTACATTCTAATGAACTTTCCAATCCAAATCATATACATCTCGATATCTACAAAAACTCATGAAGTTTAACAGACCAATCAAAAATGTAAAAAAAAAGTTGGATTCAGTTAGGATCGGCCCTGACATGGGATCGATCATTCACACTAGTTTTGGAAACTAAAATAAGTGTTGCAGATAAGGCAAAACGACATATAATAAATATTGTTGAATTAATTTATACGTCGCTTTAATTATCCAGAAAAATGATTTTGGTTCACTTAAAAAACGTTGTTAATTAATTTAAGCACGTTTATAAGCGTCGCTTAATACGTCTCAAAGATTCCTTACGCCATATTTGAGACACTTATATGTGTCTAAAAAAATCAAAGCAACACTTATAAATGTCCCAAAATCATCGATCCGATGTAGTGAGATATAGAGTTATGAGTTGCCTCATTAAACTTTTAGGTCCATGAGCTCACGGTTGAGTCTTTGGAGCAACAAGAGAGAAAATAAAACCCACAATTAAGCTTTGCAGGTTCACGAACTCAAGTGCAAATAAAGTTACAAGAGCATTCAAACTTTTAGGTTTACAAACTCAAATGCTCAAATAGGTTACTTGTTAGGTTTACAAAATCACTGCATCAGGTTCACAAACTCAAATGTTCAAGAGTCACCATAGATATTTTCTTGTACTAGATTTACGAAATCAAATGACATTTGAAGCTCAGGAGTAGGTTCACGAACTCACTATTTTAGGTTTACGAACTCAGATGTTAAAAAGGTCTCAAAGAAAATTTTCTGCAATAGGTTCGCGAAATCAAGTGACTTATTACCTTATTATTTGAGTTTTACAAGCTATACGCTCACAAAGTCAAATCTTAGGTTTGTGAACTTCATTAATTGAAAATCATTAGTAGTAAACTAACAAATCAAAACCTTACAAACTCAAAAATGAACTTGCAATCTTTAAAAAATTTATTAACATTTGTGCTTTTTTGTCAAGCTTAGTTCCTAATTCTCGACAAGCACGAGCTTGGAAGTTGAAACATAACTAGACTTAGCAGAAGCTAATTCGTGATAAGATATTTTTTTACTGCGAACATTTATTAAAGTCCCCGAGTTTTGCTACGACAGATAGATAGGTGGAAATAAGCTCAAAAGGAAAAATCAGTCTTTGGTTCTTCAAATTGATGTATTCATGTGATCTTCAATTCTTCACATGTCTTGAGTAACTCGGAAAATCCTAAAACTCTACCACCTAATCTTTTCCAGACTAAAGCTGATTTTAGTAGGCTAAATCAATAAATGGTTTTGGCAATTAAATTTTGAGAACATACTTGTTAATACAAGGTATTTAGGTTTAACCAAGCATTCGGTCTAGCATAAAGTTATTAGTAGATAACTACTAAATAAAACTTTACACACTTAAAAATAAATTTTCAAGACTTGAATTTTCATCAAAAAACTTGTGTTTTCTCCCAAGTTTAGTTTCGATTTTTAGACAAATAAGAAACCTAGAATTGAAACTCCACCAGACTTAGCAAAGACTAATATGCGATATAGGATATTCTTTGTAAATCGATCATTACTAAAGTTCTTACTTTGATACAATATACAAATAGATAAATAAAATGGTAAAAAGTCTAAAAGGAATACCGTTTTTTGTTACTAACCTTTAATAAAGTTGTTCAAAATAATGTCTTCGTGTGATCTCAATCTTTAAGAGTAACTTGGATGATCCTAAGACTTCTACAATCTAATCCAATCCAAAACAAAGCTGACTTTAGTATGATAAATCAAGAATTAGTTTTGGCATCTAAATTTGACAATAAACTTGACATACCAACACACATGGGTTCAACCGAGCATTCGCTCTAACAACGACTTTGGCCCATATGATCACACTTTAGTTTCCCGCATAATATTACAAGGACTTGGGAGTTGACTACTTCATTCATATTGGTCATAACTTCTAATTTCTTAACTCAACAACTTTGGGCTCATCCTCAGCTTTTAGATACAAAACGGAAGCTCTTATCGTCTAAAATCCAGGTTCCTTTTCAGGTCCAAAACTCTACAACTGTTATTTATTAATAGATGCTATATACATTGCAAGCATATGCACTACAAGAACCTAATGAGACCAGATAATTTTATGACAATGATCGATAAGAATTCATAGGGAGCGGATTGGGGTGACCATGACTACTTCAAGATGGAGAAGGGAAAAACATGTGTGGTATCATCTAGTTAGCATTGCGCTCCAAGTGGTTAATGGTTTCAGTGGATACTATGTTTTTTCCCCTAAGCTCAAATGGCTAGTAATTTTACAGGCGGCAAACCCAAGTCCAAGTCTATGAATAATCTAGAATGTACGTAGCTTAAGTGTAATACTCCTTGAGGAGCACCGAATCACTAAGGAAGTAGCTCCTTGAGAAACATCGAATCACTGAGGAAGTAGCTCCTCAAACCTATAAATATGTAACCTTGTTTTCTGATAGGGGGGGGGGGGCGACAAAAAAGAAAAATGTTAGTTACCTCATTTAGCAGTTATATTAATTAATTAAGTATATCTCTTTACTTGTGTTTTCACTTAGCAGTTGTTTTAGGGTTAAAAATAGTAAGAGGACCTAATCCAAATCACAACAGACTACACCCAATTACCAAGAAGAGAAAGTGCCACCAAAGTACCATTTCCTAACTATTTATAACCCTTACTCTCTTACCTCATTCTGACAATCTCCCTATATTTCCCTTTCCTTAACTTACTCCTGACTCTTCAATTCATGGTTTCTTTAACTCTATTTGACCTCTTATTCCCTTGGGAACCTTTTTTTGGATTGCGCTGAGTCCCCAAGTCCCCAAGTCCCCAACTTTTTTTATAGTGACTTGAGGCTTGGTCTAGGGGTAAGTGACCCTTGACTAAGGTAACAATTATTTGGGTATCAACAATAGCCAGTTCATCTTGACTTAGGTATGGTTGTTAGCTTTTATCAACTATATTTTGGCATCAACTATGGAGATACGCGCCTTAACCTTATGCAATCAGAATAAGTTTTTTGTTGATCGCTGTGGGAGCCAAGCATCACCGAATGATATATGAGCCGTTATAATCATACAAACATGGACCACGTCGCTGCCGCTAAGTTATATACGGCCGCAACATATATTTAGTATTCCTAGTGTAGTATAGGATCACAAAGGGTTTGTCCTTATGTGATCCTTATAAATAGTTTGTAAGCCGTAAGGGGAAGGGGAAAATTGTAACCTTCCATTTCATTAATAATACCGCTCTTCACTTTATATATTGGGTATGTGTTGTCTAGATTACAGTAACTATGTTATGGGGCCAATACAAATAATTTAACTTAACTTTACCACGAAAAAATATGCAGAAACCAGTTTTAATTCGAATTTTAAATTTATGCACCTATATATACCTATATTGTTATTGGCTGATCCATTCTAAAAACTATTTTACTTTAATTACATTTAAAATCAATCATCCAATGGAAAAAGGATACTTGTGATATGTTCATCCCAGATTTTATGAGTGCACAAATTAATACTCTCTTGATCCATAAGGAAAAATAACTCTCAAGTCTCGAGATTAATGTGTTATACGGGCCTGTTTGGTAAGCATTATTATAATGGATTATGAACCCATAATCAATTATCCAGCTCATAATCCATTATATAGGTGTTTGTTAAAATTTATAATAACTGATTATTTTAATTATAATTGAAAAAAACTCATTATTTTCATAAGTAGAAAAAAATTGTTTATAAAAATTATCACAGTCAATTATTTTTTTTAACAAAAATGAATTAGATTTTTTTCCTTATTTTCTCTAAACTATCAAGAGAGAGACAAAAAACAATAATGAACTAACAAAAAATTCTTAGATCATCATTCTTTCTTCTCATCTTCGAAACCATTTTTTTAAGATAATCAATTATTCCAAAAATATGTTTGTTAAAATTTATTGAAAAAATAAATAATATCATTTTAATTTATGATTATCTATAATCATAAATGATAATCATAATTTATACCGTAGTAATAATGCGTTCTTATAGATGGATATTTTGGTAATCTAATAATCTGGATTTTATACTTCAAGAAGCTGGAGATATATTTTTTCCGCTCCGTTGTCCATGTCTCTTGAGTCTTGTCCGTGTCAGTGCTTACCAGCTTGAAATGGCCAAACCATTTCTTGTTTGATCCAATCCGTTTGGTATTCTTGCCTCACAAAAAAGTTTCGTAAACAGCACAAAAACACATCACGATGGATAATACGGTAACGACAAAATGGGTCAGCCTTCTCAGCTTCGTCTCTTCGATCTCATTTGAAATCAAGAAAAAACTACCAGTACTTGAGTCGTAATAATTCTATAAAAGTCATCTCAGATCTAAACCCCTTCATTTTCAATAAATGAAAACTCAAAAAATCAATAGCAAAGATCTAACAGCTATTAATCCAAAGCATTTTATATTAAGATACAGAATAATACATACTATGAAACCCTTGCTTCCAACAGTAGTTACATAACTTCCTTTTAAGAATTTCTCACTCTGTTTATATATGGAATGGATTTCAGTTTCTGTCCCTGAATAAGTATTTTCCTCCTCCGTCCGTCTCCATTGTTGGTGGTGGTATCTACAGTTCTACCAAACCGTCTGCTAGTTCTCTTTCATCAGCACACCAAAGCTTTATTACTCGGTTATTATTACTGCTCACACTACTTCCATTAACCCTAGCAGCTTTTGCTTTTGTTCTTCAATGGAGAGGTGGTTCAATCAACTCCAACTACACGTTGGTCTCCTGATAAATATCAATTTCCTGGTGGAATGGGAACTTCAAATCCTCCATTACATAATGCTCAATCTTCTTCTTCAGATTGTTTCCAACTTCTTAGTAGAAGTGCTTCACCTTCATTTCCATATTACCGTGATTGGAAACTTAATTTTGATCCAAATCTCAAACCAAAAGTAAGTTTAAACATTGTGTATATATTTTTTGGTGATTTGGTTCAATTTAATGATTTTAGTATGGGGTTGATTTGGGGATCTGGGTTGTTTTAGTTGGTAAAATGTTCGATTATTTCTTCCACTGCAACTTTCATTAGTTTTTTATTATTTTATTCATTAGTGTTCAGTTACTGTCAAGATTTATGTACTGGAAAATATGTTTGTTTCTGATTACAATGTCCAAACATTCGTGATTCATTTTCAGTTATTTACCATCGATGGTGAATAGTTTGTGTGTTTAGTTCAACATTTTTGTTCATCAAGTGAAACTTTTGGTTGAGTAAAAAGTTATGTACTTCTTTGTCAATTTGCATTTCCTAATTGGTACAAGTGATATAGAATGTTTAATGGTTTTGTTTAAGATATAGCTTCAGTGTTGATTTCATGTAACATTGTTCATGCCCTTTTAATCTGGAATCATGTGAATTGTGGGGTTAGAATAATGTGGGATCCTGATATTATGTGTGCAATTGTTTGCAGTTCTTTATTGAATTTGGTAGGGTTTATGATCTTGAATTATAGAATATCAACATGAATTAGGCAGCATTTTCATTTTAGATTGTAACCGTGTATAGGTCTCCTTTGTGTATAGCGTTTCATGCCTGCCAAATGTGGGACACAGAGATGCCGTCCCAAGTATTTGAAACGTTTTTATTTCATTTGCAAGTGATGTGGGTTTTTTGAACTTAGATTGGGAAAGTCTGTAGCTTCTCCATTCATATTCAGTGTTGTTACTAATTGCTCCAATCCTTAGTAAAAAATTTACTTGTTGACTACGATGACTAATTACAACTGTATGCAGATATGTGTTACGACAAGTACCTCAGCAGACCTAGAGCAGATTCTCCCATGGATCTTTTATCATAAAGTCATTGGGGTTACAACCTTCTTTCTGTTTGTGGAAGGAAAAGCTGCATCTCCTAATGTTACCTCTGTCTTGGAATCCATTCCTGTCAGTTTGTACCTTTTACATCTTCTCGCATTTGCTTCTTTACTATTTAAGTGTTTTACATGGGAATGCAGAATGCTATTGCTTCACCATTAATTTGGATTGGTGTATGGTTTTTACATTTCTTATCTAGGGATTCAAATTAATATACAGAACAAGAGAGCTGGAGGAGAAACAAGCTAAAAGGTGATTTCCGTGGTGTTGTATTTTTATTTTGAATTGTGTTTGATTATTTAAAACTTCAGCCATTTGTTAGTATTCTTTCCCAAGCAATCGATTTCTTAACCATTAGTTTTGTTTTCAAATTGCCATAAATTGATGTCAAGATCTATATCTATTTTGAGCTATATGGTATCAGTGACTCGTAGTACCACATTTATACATAAATACATAATTTTGTTAGATGGTGTTAGTGTTCAATATTTGTAAGGTGAGGATTAAAAAAATTAACGGTTGTTTGTCCCACATATAGATGATATATTAGAAGTGTTAACTTTTGTGTGCTTTACCTCATCATTGAGATCCTATTAGCAGAAGTGATAACCTTAGCAACTTTTGTTTGAATGATTGTAGCCAAGGTTTAAAAGAAGTATAGGCGATGTGATGTGTTTTCCTTTGGCAAGTGATGCGTAGCCTCGCATTGCAAAAAGAAAATGCTAGAGAAGCAAATACAAATAAACATAGAGGAAATGAGAAAGAAAAATAGATCAGAAAACAAGAAGTCAAGAATTAGTTAATAATTGATGTTTCCACATGCTACAGTACAGTCTCCAACTTTAGTCTCTTCAACTTTGACACATATCTTCTTTAATACTACCTCCGTTTTTAGGCTAAAATGAAAAACTGATAGTAACTCTTTTCCTGAAACGGAGGGAGTAGTATTTATATAGGTAGGGACTAGGGTTATCTTTTCTTTTAAAGGCTTCTAATGAAAAGGATTGCTCATCAAGGCCTGCATCAAAGGTCAGGTTCTGGAAATTCTGTGACTTGAAATTCTTGGGCTTTTAGTGAAGTGCAAAAAGCATGCCTCAAAATGTTTTTCCCGACACTGATTGTAGTTAACCAGAAGCGGATGAATCAGAATTCTGCGACCTCAAATCAAATTTTAAAAGAGGTAGAAAATTCTGGTTAGCCCAACATTTTGTGTAAAATATAAGTTCCGATATTCTTTTGTGACAAAGTATTAGTTCCTTCTGAAACTTTGTGTACTAATTTTCTTGCCAATAAACTTAAAGCAAATGGATTTAATAGTGTTTTGCACTCCTACTGACCCATTTTGGAAATTTTGACTAAAGGAAGTCTACACGTCTAATAATCAACTGGATGATATTCAGTTTTCCAAGTTACCCACCAGATTGATTGGATGGGCATTTTTTCGATAGTGTGTCTGTTCGGTTGTTGAGCTTGGTCACAAAAAAATTACTTCAGGTATTATAATCCTTGTGGCCTTCATGAAATGGGAGTGACTTTGTACACATGTTCGGCATGATATGAAACGAGAAAGATTTTTATTTAGGTGAGAGAGTAGTGTGTCACTAGGATTTTTTTTCTCCCCTCTAGGCATTTTGAAAACTTATTAAGCTTAGCAACCATTTTAATCAATGAACCAACAACTTGTTTATAAGTAATTACTACAGTTTCTAAGGGCACCGAGCCTGTGAGGCAACTCTAGAGTACTTATGGATTATGGTTGGTAACTAAAGAGTTGAAGAAATTGTCACGACTTTTTAGCCTTTTGGTAGAAGATTTCTATTTGTAAAAGCTTTCTAGGCATTTTGAAAACTTCTTAAGCTTAGAAACCATTTAAATCAATGAAACAACAACTTGTTTATAAGTGATTACTAGAGTTTCCAAGGGCACCGAGCCTGTGAGGCAACTCTAGAGTACTTATGGTTGGTAACTAATGAGTTGAAGAAATTATCACGACTTCTTTGCTTTTTGGTAGAAGGTTTATTGTTTTAATCATATTCTTCTTGTTCCAAGGCCAACATGCAGACAAATAACATCAAGCTGTATAGAACTATAGATGGTTCATGTGAAACTTTGTTGATCATGTCTTCTGTATTTCTTGACTCTTTAATGAGGACAGTTGTTTTAGTTGCTTTTACGTAGACTTTAGCTAATAATTACTTCAGTATGTTTGTTTGACAGGACATTTTGCTGGGTGTTCTATAGCATCGTTTGAACTGTATATGTGCTGGGATTTCTCTTCATTTCCTGTTTGTTTTCTTTTTTGTGTTGCTTATATTTTCTAGTTTATGGCTTCTGTTGTCATTAGTCGAATTTGGAATGAGACGTGGCTGTCAAGCTTCTTCTACAAGCCGTGCAATTATGAGCTATTTGTGAAGCAGTCCCTCAATATGGAGATGGCTAGTGTCATGGCTAGGGTAAAATGATTCTGCTCTCATTTACAGGGTATTGCGTGCTGTCATTTACCATCCTCCGTGTCTGCAAAGGTTAATTTAACCAAGAAACATATTGGATTTTCCATGTTATTTGTCCAATCATAGGATGCTGATGTGGATTGGATCATACATCTCGACACTGATGAGTTATTACATCCAGCAGGTGCCCGGGAGTATTCACTGAGGCAATTGCTCTCTGATGTACCCAGGAATGTGGATATGGTTATATTTCCAAATTATGTGAGTGTATACCACTAAACTTCAGTTATAAATTAACTAGTATGTAAGGAATATTGCAATATTTCTATTCTATGAGTAGCTAATGATATTTCTTTTTTCTTTACTTGTTGATTGATCTTGCTGATTCTAATATGACTGGTTGTTTCAGGAAAGTAGCGTGGAACGGGATGACATAAAGGAACCATTCACTGAGGTAAATGGTTTTGATTTTGAATGCTTTTGAAAAATATACTGAGGTTCAAAACTCAAAAGCATGAAAATGGTTTTATTTCGTCATCTTGCTAATTACAAAACATGTTTGCATGTTTCTATATACACAATTATTTTTTTATGTTTGTAGTGATATTGATTATCAATTGACGTTTGACTGACATACACTTCAGTTCCGCATTCACTATGATAAATAAATTAACATGCACAAATTTTGAGTTCTTAGGCTGACATTTTTCAAAATCTAATTGTGAGAATATTTTTTGCTGTTAGGCCCAAGTCGGTAATACACTTCTGTATTAAGAATTCAAGCTCTTAAGCCGTCATATTATATGAACCAAAAGTTCAGTTGACGTTCCTAAAATAATTTGTAGTTCAGTTATTCATTACCTATGTTGCTAACCAGAATATTTTCTAATAGGGCGTGGAAAGCAATTTCTAAAAAATCCAATTTGACACAATGGTTTTTACTTGCCGTCTGGAGCACTACTTCGTGAAATATATGATTGTCAAAATCGTACCCTCCTCATTTTGATGGGCATATAATTATTATTACTCACCTCTTAATGTCTTGTGATACAAATACTTAGATTAAAGAATGCCTTGTGTTTGAGCATCTCAGTCCTATTATATGTTATTGGAAGTTTATTCATGTTTGGAACTGAGGGGGATATAGTGAACTGGTAACTACTACAAAGTAACAACTCATCAAGTAGAACGTTTAGCTAACAGAATATGATCACCCAGGTTCCAAATGGCTTATGTATGAACCTTGGAGAGATCATCTTCAGGGAAACCATCCCCTGGATCATCTCCAAGTGCCCTGTCACATGTCGGTACGCAGAAGGCAAAGGATTGCATATACATTTCTGTGTGGACCTTGCTATTCCTTTTGGTTCATCGTTCACTTCTAAATCCCATTATTACTCAACAGGTGTCCATGTTCAAGAAAAATTATGACCATCTTCCGAAAGATACATATTTTGGCATGTATAAAGAAGCAATACGTGACAACCCAAATTATTTTTGACTTACGGAAATGGGAAATCGGCTGCTCGGATTCAAGATCATCTCCGTCCTAATGGTGCACACAGATGGCACAACTACATGAAGATTCCAAAGTAAGATGCTCATATCTCAGTGTATAAACTGTGCAGTTGATGTCTTATTTTTATGTAAGTTGCTTGTGTAGTTTAATTAGCATAGACTATATTGTTTCCGCTCATACGAGTTACTTCTTAATCATAAATTCTCTGTTATATATAGCTATCTGTATGTCAAATAACTATTCAGTTTTGATAATTGTTGCCAGTGAAATCAAGTTGGAGGAGGCAGCTGTTCTGCATTACACATACCCTAAATTTTCTGATTTGGTTGCTAGACGTGATCGTTGTAGCTGTAAGCCTACAACTGAGGGTGTCAAGAGATGCTTCATGTTGGAATTCGACAGATCAGTAAGTTAAAGGGCTATTTCTCATTACTAGAGTACATAGTTGAAAACCTTTCTTGGCGAAATCCTCATACAGTGGCCTGCGGGGGCCACATTCAGATGATCCAAGCCTACTGTCGGCAAGGGGCTTTTCCTCATCAAAGATCAGCCCTGCATTGAGAAAAATTAGCTGTAAAATAGAATGTCTGAGTTGCTGTTATTTTAGATGGCCTTGTGGGATGAGGCTTGTTAATTCATCACCCTTCAGCACTTAAGAGCATCTCCAGCCTCATAGGCCACTATAAAGATTGGAGATTCTTAATTTTTTCATTTTGTTGCCTTGTGGGATGAGGCTTGTTAATTCATCACCCATCAGCACTTAAGAGCATCTCCAGCCTCATAGGCCACTATAAAGATTGGAGATTCTTAATTTTTTCATTTTGTTGCCTTGTGGGATGAAGCCTTAAAAGGGCATTCCGTTTCAAAGGTTTTCGTAGTAAGGAAACTACAATTAATAATTAGGAATTTCAACTAAACGTGCATATTATTTAGCTAGGGTACTGGAGAAGGCACATGTTTTTGTTCTGCCACTTAATTTGACAGGATCAGGTTGTCCGGGTTTCGTCAGTCATACCTATGTTCATTTACTAGCCTACCTTAGTTTACATCTAATGACTAGTTACTATACTTCGTTTCTGCTCGTAAGTTTCAGGTAGTTGCTTTGAAACAGGTTGCATAAATGGAACCTTTTTGAATTTTACCACTGTGCATTGAAATAACCTACCCTTTTTTTTTGCTACTTGGAAATATTTTAGTCTTGAAGATATGGTTATTTGGCATTGTAGCACTACATATTTTAGGTTTATGAAAACTAAATTGTTATGATGTTACTTCTATGTTTGATGCAGGCTTTTATAATTGCTTCGACTGGTACAACTGAAGAACTGCGAAACTGGTAACCTTTGACAGCCTTATCTGGTGTTTTCTGGTACCCATTGTGAAAGACATAATTCTTACTTCATTGTCGTGGTACAGTTAGAAATTTGAAGTGTATATTTATTTGTTCCAAAAAGTAGTTTTTTAAATTGTAGTCTACAAACTTTCTACTACATCACTAATTATTAAAAGCATTGACTACAAACTTGTTAATTAGAATGGTACGATTTTTGGAGGATTGTCCATAATTTTCAACTTGCTCATGTGATTTTTTTTCCTTCTATAGGTATCGCGAGCACGTTGTCTGGACAGATAAATCACAAAACCTAAAACTTCTCAGAAAAGGCATTTTGACTCGAATATATACTCCTATGGTAAGTTAAGCTGCCAAAATTCTTCAAATGTCATGCTTTTTGTTCTTTTTCCTTTCAAATATTGGAAAAATATGTTGTGTTTCAGCTTCTTCAATCTATTTAAATATAATTGTGTTTTTCATCTAGTGTGCCTGATTATGTTTATTCGTACATTAAGCTTTCCCCTTATAGTAGCACACGAGGACCTTCATGTGTTTTAAAGAAAATGTTGTTTTCATTGTAAAATAAGTTGCTCTAAGTTGAAAGGAGTTGAGATTATATTTTTTTGGTGTTATTTTTCACCCATACGAAGAGTCAAAGCAATGACATTAACCACACTATATATCGCGATGGTGATCTTTCTCCTTCATTTACACTTTTTCATGTATTGGATGATACTTTTTCTCATTCAGCTATGTTTATGCATAAAAGCTTATACTTAAGTTGGCCATTCCTCTTCCCTCTCCTATTGTTTACAGTCCATCGTGAAAGGGTTGAGAGAAACTGGTGTGTTCAGATCTGTGATTCAGTCTGCACTAACACATTCCAAGAGTAAGTTCTTGTCATCTATTGAGAGCAGCAACTCTTCTAGAGGATCCACTGGATCAGAAGAAGTTTCGTTAAGAAAGATGGGTGGCAGGAAAGAAGAGTCTAAGGCAACTGCAAGAAAGGTTTTGGAGATAGAATATGCTGGTTATCATGCTGCAGCAGTTGGACCACAGTCTCCACCTGGAATGGTCGATATTCACTTAGAGGAGTGATCTGCGATATACCTTCTTTTCTAACGACCCCTGGTGTTTCCACAGACCTAAATGAACACAAATGGGGTGCACAAGTGTTAAAGTAGGTACTAGGTAGTAATTCCCGATCGATATCCAAGCGTTACTGTACATTCGAGGTTTTAAGTTAGTACTTTGCAAGAGAGGCTTTTCCATTATGTTCTCTCCTGCCACCTGAGACTGAAGTGAATACCCTGGAAAGATTGAAACGTATGTATAGACTGTAGCTTTTGTATTCCTTATTTTGCTAATATTACTGTATACTTCTCATTTTAGAATATAATGGTAGATTCAAGTTTCCTTTCTAAACCTTCTTTATTGTAGATAAAATTCTTTGGAATCCCTCCCATACACCATAGTGGTTGCTCTCAGAGATGTTAACCAAGAATCTAATTATAATTAGGATAAATGTCTACCAAGTGGAATGATTAATTCCCTTCCCTCGATGAAAGACTGAAACTCTAGAATACTTAAAGAAAATCGATACCCACGATTTATTCTTAGTTATTTAAGAAAATCTGAGTTGTTCCACAATTTGTTTTTAGTAGTAGACCTTTCTTTTTTCTTTGATGCAGAGGAATCTTTGATTACGCTAAAACATGCTGAAGATAAGCTATAAGTCTAAACTAGTCTCTTGCAATACCAAACTTTCTACTATGTATTGCTACCTTATTACCCGGGCTTATTAGCATCTTAAGCAACATTCTTATTAGCATCTCTTTCGCGTCCTGCTTGTCTGTTTTTTGTTAACAGTTCAACAAAATGTACTATTATGTATATTCTCTATTGGACAGCTTTCATTGCCTCTGTGATTGTTTGTGATGCATCATTTTAATCTCATTCAAATGTTTATTCGTCTTCGTTTTGTGTTTTGTTTTAGATCCGTCGTTAGGAAAAGTTCATTAAAAAAGAGGCAGTGAGGGGTACCTGAATGGTTCAACCCATTAAATACAACCGATACAAAACAAGATAACTAAATTGATTTTTGGTTACTCAAATAAAAGGATAAAAAATGAAGATCTTAATGCTTTCGATTGTCAGGTATACGTGTTAAGGATCTTCAAACAAGTATTTGTAGCTTATAATCTCCAAAATTTGTTTTTTTTTACAAATTTTGAGTTATTTTCAGGCCTACATATTACCCAGAATTGACGGGTACGATGACACCACATCCGCCGATCGTATATCTTTTCAAAAATTATGAACCACAATCGGCAGATATGGTCACGAACAACGGCCAATAGTGGTTCACATTTAGCGGGATCGTTAGGTGAAAAATCGGTTGTTACGGACCCACATATCAACCGATTGTATCACTTGTATATTCTTTCAAAAACACTAAGCATGAAATCGGTCGATATGTGTTGCTCTTTGAGCCGATTATAATCAGAAAAGTGGCCAGAAAAACTACGCTTTGTTGAATGCTAGATTCAACACATAAGTCAGTTCACGTGTGTCGATTGTATGCTTGGGGATTTTTTCCCAAAAACAAAACCAGGTGGAATCGGTGGATAAATATGTACCTATTGGCCGATGGTTAACAATCGGTCGACAAAATTGATCTTTATCCACCGATTGTGTTGGCCTAACAATTTTTTGGATTATATTATAGGTTATTGAATCACTCGACGACTAGCAATCTGAACCACGTGTCTTAGATGGGACCTGATACTTTTTCCCACTACTCCACTGATTTGGTATGAGAAAACAAGGACAATGCAAAATAATGGTTGTGGACAAAGGCATAGAGAACAAATGCGCATTAGTCTTAAACGGTCGCTCAAGGCGTGATCGTTTAGAAATTGTTTGCGAGAAAAGTGGCAAGATTGAAAGTCACAGAGCAAAAGAGAAATCATGTGTGAAGAAAACGCCAAGGGTCTACATGAATCAATCAAAGAATCATCGGTGCCCGTTTAAGATTATATTGTATAGACCCAATGGTGTACATAAGCTCTTTAAAGTGATGAATGATTGTCATAATCATGATGATCCAAAATCTCTTATTAGACATTCTTCATTTGTGGGTTAAAACCACGTCAATTCTCAACGGTAAAGTCAATGAAGGCAAGTAAACCAAGTAATATCTTAGGAAGATTAAAGAGGATGATCCTAAAAACTTGTCCATTTTGAGGCAAATTTACGCGACAAGAGCAACTATCTGGAAGACGAAATGGGATGGTAGAGTGGTTATGGAACAATCCCAGTGGTTAACCGAGCAACACAACTACATAATAAGGAAGCAGGTAGTGGATTATAAGTGCATATTTTACATGTTTATAGTGCCAATTCCATACTTGTTTTAGCTATAATTCTTGCATTTTATCTTGTTATTACTTTGTTTTCTATCTTATGTTTTATATTGGGTGAATCATCCGAAATCAATGGAAATTGTGTTAAAGAGAGCTAAAAAGAGGAAAGGAGTTCCGACATGAAAAGGAGAGGCCAAAGGATGAAAACACAACTTTGAAATAAGATTTCCAGGAATATTTACGTTTGGGAAAGTACCTGAAAACCCAATTGTAAAAGAAGTCGATTTTGAAGACAAATTCCAGGAAAATTTACAGTTGGCTCTAGACTCTCAAACCCAACCTTAAAATTATTTGAAGAGATATTAATATTTTTTCATTGCAATCTTGTACATAATTGAAAGACGAAGTCAATCCAAAAAGAATGAGGTCAATCAGACATCGTATGAGGGAGTTATGATCAAAACGGTGAAATACAAAAAGTATCCGGAATATTTACGGTTGGGTTTCTTGGACTCGGACCCAACCGTAAATCTGGGGATTTTGGGTGAGATTTTTGTGTCAGAAATTCGGTTTGGTTTAATTGCTCGGACCCAACCGTAACTGGGGTAGTTTGGCACGTGTGTAGGCTTATAAAACAAGGAAAACACGGTCCCGAAGGATTCAAAACCTAGATTTCGTGGATACTATATAAGGAGTCATCCAAGACATTAAGAAGACACCTTTTATACAACTTTGCAAGACTTGGATGAGATCAACACCAAAAGAGGAGAAAGCTAGGGTTTTGGAGCGGTTTTATTATCATAACGATTTCTTATCTACTTTCTTATATGTATAACATGAATATTTCTACATCCATGAGTAACTAAAAACCTAATTGATTGAGGATGAATTCTAAGTTCTAAACATGATTTGATTTAATATATGATTCTATTTTGAGTTCTTCACATGATTATCGTTTGTTTATACTATAAAGAATGTTTATGATTAATTGATAGATCGTTTAGGTGTCCAATTGAATTGATTTGTTAATTTAATCTATTGCTAGTATTGAGTTGTGAGATAAGTAATAGTCCATTTACTCGTACACAAGTAGCAACACGATACCTTGCAGAGGGAATCTGTGGAGCAATTATGTGTATGAACAACTCTAGTAAGTGGACCTTGATCTAAGAGTCTAACTGCTAGGATTAACCTATAAATTCACAAAATATAAAACATTCGACCAAATTACACCCTGAGTTATCTACTACTAGGTGGTTAGGACGAATAGAATCTGGTAGGCGAGAACTTCCGTATTCAATGATATAAGGAATTTCAGGGATAACACTGCTCAAGATGTTATTCTACGGTTGATCATAATCCGTGGTTAACAATGAGTAGATGAACATATTAACTTGATCAATGTTTAGTAACGAAGAAGGATTCCTCGATCACATTTCTCTTCATTGCTCGCATCTTAATAACTTTTAATCGCTTTGTTAGTTATTTTCAACCCAAAACAAACCCCCTATTGACGTTTGACAATTAGAACACCTCGCTCCTCGTGGGAACGAACTTGACATATATTATATTATTCTTTAATTAAATGGAAATAAGATCACTAATTTGATTGCACCCACGACACGCATCAAATTTTGGCACCGCTGCCGGGGAGCAGTTGGTTGTAGTTGTCATTTATTTTCGTTTATTTTTGTTTTTAGGTTTATTTTTAGTTTTTAACTTGTTTTCTAGATATTTTTTGTTTCAGATACTTAATCTATGACAACTAAACATTGGGATTAACGAATGTGCGGAATTCAAACTCGAAGGGGGACATTATTACAAGAACATCAATTTTTGCTATAAGATCCACTTTTAGAAGAGATGGGTGGTCCTCAACCCCAGAGAAGAATTTACGAGAGTTGACCTCTCCATATTTAGATTCGAAACCACTGTGTATTAAAATAGCTGAGCGAGTAGAGCTAAAGTCGAATCTAATTCACCAGTTTCCGAAGTTCAAGGGACTTCCAGGCGAAGATCCAAACCGTCATCTTCAAGTATTTCAGCACAAGATAGGCAAGGTACTAAAGACAATGATAAGGCCATGCTACAAGCTTTTTCATTTTATTTAATAGATCTAGCCGAAGAGTGGTTGTATTATCTTCTTCCAGGGAGTGTTACAACATGGAATGAGATGAAAAAGCTATTTCTAGAGAAGTATTTTCCTGCTTCTAAGGCGGCCGGTGTTCGTAAAGAGATTACTAGCATATTACAAATTATTGAGGAGTCTCTTTATGAATATTGCGAAAGGTACAAAAGATTATTGGCAACCTGCCCACACCACAACATATCCTCAACTCTCATCATTCAATACTTCTATGAAGAATTACTTTCGGAACAGAGGAATTTGATTGATGTAGCCGTGGGTGATTCACTTGTTGAAAAGACGATCTCGAATGTAATTAGTTTGATTGAGAGTATGGCATCGAACGCTCGACAATTTTACACAAAAAACAACTCAAGTATTAAAAGAGTCAACGAGGTGGGAGATTTCTCACATATAGAGCAACATATGGGTAGTGTGGAGAAGATGGTACAACGTATAGCTTCTGCAGTTGTTCCTTCGTACGAAGATAAGGCTGAGGTAAATGATGTTTCTATAATCAGAGGCCATGTTATGACCCATACTTGAACACTTACAATCCTGGTTGGAGAGATCATCCAAATTGTAGTTATGCAAACAAGCAAGCCGCAACTCCTATGCCATTTATGGGAGACATAATATTTTTCAACAACCACAATAAGCTAAGGAGAAAGGCTCATCCATTGATGACAAGTTCAGCGCTATGATGCAAAGCATGCACGGTGCCACTTTTGATTCAAGGAAACAATGTTGCAAAACCACCAGGAACATGAAATGGCCATCAAGGATTTGCAAATTCAGATGGGACAACAAGCTACATAATTGAATCAGATAAAATCACAAACTTCAGGGAAACTTCCATCACACCCTTTTATGAACCCAAAAGATCATGTTATTGCAGTAACTTTAAGGAGTGAAAGGCAAGTAAAAGATTCAAATCAGCGAGAAGAGGTTAATGGCGATATCGAGAAGGAAGTAGAGGTAGAAACCGTACCAAAAGAAAAGCCAACCTCAACCGGCCAACCTAAGGACACGGTTCTTACCTTTACCACCAAATCTAAGAAAGAAGCTCAAGATAAGGAGATCATGGATATCTTCAAGAAGATGCAAATCAACATCTTTATTGAAGTCATCAAAACTATGCCTATATATGCCAAGTTTTTGAAGTATTTGTGTACAAAGAAGGATAGGTTGATTCCTAATAAAGTCACTAAGGTGGGCGAAAGTGCTACGGTTATGTTGTTGAAGAAGATGCCTGCAAATTGTACGGATCCTGGAGGCTTTACAGTGCCAATTAATATTGGTACTAAGTGGTTTGAGCGTGCTTTACTTGGTTTGGGAACATCCATAAGTGTTATATCAGCCAATATTTATGATTCTTTGAATCTTGGACCTTTAAAAGAGACATGGATTACCATTCAATTAGCAAATAAGTCCAATATATATCCTAGAGACACTGAAAACTTTAAGTTTGGGGGTGACTATCATACTCCATGTGCTGTACCATTAACTCTTAGAAAGGTCCCTAGCTTGGGACCTGACATAGGCACCGCTGCAATTTTACGAGATCATCCTCCAGCTAGATTTACCGATCCTCAGTTACTAGAAACCCATCCTCTGGTCAATGTGGTTTACCTAGATAGGGATCAAGGTGTACTCAGATCGTTTATCCTCTTAGCTTGCTGCAGTTTACTTCTACTGTGGGGCACACTATTTGATTCAGATGACCCAAAGTTGTTCCGATTATTGCTATATGATTTAAGGGGGTGACTAATTCTTTTCTAGTCTGGCTGAAGACTTTAAACTTAGCACTTCTTGGGAGGTAACCCATGCTCAGGCAACACGGTACTATCTTCCCTCATTTTATTATTTTTGTCCAGTTCTTTACTTAGAAACATTGAGGACACTGTTTAGTTTAAGTTTGGGGGTAAGGGAGTCTTTTTAGGAATAATAAAATTCGGAATTTAGCAACTTTTGAACATTTCAGGGTGACACTAACCACTCTAGGTAGATGGAAACTTAGCCATTTTGCTATAAGGATTGGTGTGCCCAGCTAGATGGTCTATTTATAAAGGAGACAGAGTTCAGGTGTTAGAAATAACATGATAGTTGTCACCACCACATCACGTTCTGTTTTTATTTTTGCAATTTCGTGTTTCTCTAAGAGTATTGGTGGGTCCCAGCATCGACGTATTAATTAGCGCTGGAATGACATTTAGTATGTTGAGATCATGCCCCAGTATGAATAATATGTTATTGTCTTAGAGTTATGTGTGTGGTCCCCCTGTCTCCGTCGCCTAAGCAAGCGTGGAACGCAGGATCCATGGGAACACACATGTATTAGGAGTCTAAGAAAAAAAAAGAGAAAAAAAAAATTCGAAAAAAAAAAGAAAAGAAAAGAAAAAATCGAAAAAAGTTAGAAAAAAATTGAGAAAAAATAGTACTTGGTATTTTAAAGTTCTCCATGTCTCCGTCGCCTAAGCAAGCGTGGAACGCAGGATCCATGGGAACTTGTAAATATTTTAGTTAGTAGTAACCGTTGAAAATAAATGGGGAGTATCTCGACACACTAGGTTTCATCTCGGTACTGACCTTCAGACAGATATGGGACACATCGTTCGCCTCAGTCAACATCTGCGACTTTCTACAGTCTACGTTCATCTCTAAGTCTTTTCATGTGATGGGTGGTTAGATAACTATCTGAGTAGAACTCTGTTGTCTTAGTATGAATTTTAGTATGCTTGAGTTAACACTCGTGTACAATGATTGGATCCATAAAGGGTAATGGTCCCTATAGCCGAATATCTGAATAGCCAACTAACTAGCTTGTTTAGTGTCTATCCTTAATCGTTCACACCTTGCTAAGATCCGAATCCAGGTTTTGTGGGTATACCTCTTGTAAACCCTCACGAGACAAAACTCGTCCACTAGGGACACCTAGGGGTTTAACGGCTTACTGCATATGCTAAATGTAGTCGCGATTCCTGCGAAATTGAGTTAGGATTTTTACTTTATTTTTAGAGTAGTTTGCTCGAGGACTAGCAAAATAGTAAGTTTGGGGGTATTTGATAGACACATTTTAGTGTCTAATTTGCACCTTAATTTCTAATGAGTTAGTATTTGATTTTGTGTCTATTACGTGATTTTATGCTTTTGTAGGTACATTAGAAGAATAAAGATTTGTGGAAAAATTGGCTCAAAAGTGTTAAAGGCACCCACACTTTGGATTGGGGCACCCTTGGATCGGGCTGAGTTGGATCGGGTCAACCCAACGGGTCAACCAGGCGAGTCAACCCAGCGAGTTGAATCGGGCCGAGCTGGATCGGCGACTCATCGGACATTTCCTGCATCAACTGCACACTTCGAGTTCACGTGAGAAACAAGATTCTTTTGCTTCCAGATTGTTCCAAACATTGATAGATATCTCACACAAGTCAAAAACAGCAAAAGATCCCGTGAAATCAGCTCAGAAATCATGTATATGGCGGGAATTATGTTTCGATTCGGATTGAGATTTGTGGGTTGTTTTAGAGAGTTCTATTAGGTTTAGAACTCTCTCTAGGGTTTCTACTACCTATATAAACCAAGAGAAGCCAAGAAAAATCATCAGAAAAGCCTAGAGAAGAAATCAGAGATTTTCCGGTGAAGTTCCGTCACCGCCGATCACCTGCTGGTGCATCGCCGACACTGTTCTTCATCAGCTTCATCGGAGAAGAAAGAGCAGCAACATCTGTATTCGTTGCTGTTCCACCGTTACAGCTCTGCTCCTGTTGCCTTAGCTTTTAAACCTTTGTTGCTTACAACCCTTTCTGTAACAGCTGAACCCTGTTCTGTAACATTTATAAACGTATCTGTTCAGCTGTTGCACCATTATTTCACCTTGTAATCAACTTTTTGAGCAATGAAAAGATCTTTTGAGCAAGTTTTCTTCACCATGAGCTAAGTCTATTTACTGGGATGATGGATA